>PVJX010043295.1:0-13736 GCA_004027295.1 Dolichotis patagonum
TCTTGCAGGTGTTGAATTGTTATTTCCTGATTCTTTGTTATTTTTAAAGGATCTTGTCTTTCCTTCTCACTGGCTGCAATCTTATCTTTGAGGTCTGAAATTCTATCTTCACTTTCATTGAGGCAGTTTTTACAGCTTTCAATAGAATTTTTGATTTCCTGTATATCTCTTTGAATCTGCTTTATGCATTCAGTTTGTTTCTTATATTGTTCATTTAGGGATTCTATCTGTTTGCTTTGTTCCTCTAATTTTTTAGCTGTGTTTTCACTAGATGCGTTCACTATTTCTTTCACTGTTTTTATCAATTCTTCTTTTACCTGGGCAAGTATTTCTGATTTGAATTTCTCCATAGCTTTCCCTATTTGCATATTTATTTCATTTGATATCATTTCAGACATTTCAGGTGTATGTCTTCGGAGCTCTTCTGGTACTGTCAGTAAAATCAATCCTACCAAAAGGAAGTGGAAGTTAGATTTGTAGGATAAGGATCCTGGAGTTCCTGTTTCTAGGACCAGTTTGCTGACTGTTGGTCTCTCAATTTAGGGAGTGCAAATTTACAACCTTCTGAATTATGCCTTGGCTCCAACAAGGAACTGCCTGGCGACCGGCATCTGGGCCAGGTCTGTTTGGGCCCACAGCCCTGCCCTTCACCCCCAGGAAATCTCCCAGAGACCAGCATCGCGGCCTGACTCTTTGGGACCCGAACCTCCCGGACCCGCAGAGTGGCCCGGGCTGTTTGGATTGAAAGTCTGCTCAGACCAGCATCTCAGCGTGACTGTTTGGGACTGGTAGGCCCACCCTTCATCCCCAGGGAACTGCCCAGAGACTGGCATCTAGGCCAGGTCTGTCTGGGCCCATAGCCCCGCCCTTCACCCCCAGGAAATCTCCCAGAGACCAGCATCGCGGCCTGACTCTTTGGGCCCGGGAACCTCCTGGACCCGCAAAGAGGCCTGGGCTGTTTGGATTGGGAATATTGTGGAGACTGGCATCTTAGCCAGGTCTGTTTGGGACCGGGAACTTTGCAGAAACCAGCATTTTGGCCTGACTCTTTGGGACATGTAGGCCCACCCTTCACTCGCAGGGAACCTCCTGGAGATCTGCCTGGGACAAAGCACAGTGGCCTGGCCTGCCTGAGATTCCACAGGCTCTGGGTTGACCACACCCAGCATTCGCCTTACAACTTAGGGAGCCAGGAGCCCACAGAGGGGAGTTAGGACCCTGTGAGGAAGCCAAGAGCCTGTGGGGGAGCCACTGCCCCTCCAGGAACTGAGGGTGCAAGAGGTAATTCACCACACATGCAGAGAAAGCTTTGGAACACCGCTCAAAGCAAGGAAATATAGAAAAATGACAAAAGGAAAGAGCAAAAGGCAGGCTCAAAGCCCTAGCCCTCCCCAAGAAAGCTTAGAAGCCATGTACACAGAAGAAAAAAGAAGCCATACACCTTCTCTTTTCTTACACAGAGAAAATACAGTTGTAATTAGCGGTTTTAGTATCAGCAGTTTCCTATTATCCAGATAATTTCCATATGCACTTTTTTGACAGATATTTCTCTTCCATTATGGATAATAATTGAACTAATCAATAACTGAATCATAGTGTGAATTTTAACTTATCAAGTTTTGGATATTTTGTATTTATGTGGTTATTTATGTAGTTATGTAGTTTTTAGGTTTTTTGTATTTATGTAGTTTTGTTTTGGTGCTCAGTTATTTACTTGGAAACAAGTTAATCCTTTTCAAGGTTTCCTGTTAAACTCTAATAGACATGATCAGAGAAACCTGTGTATAAATGTCCATTTAAGTCATTTGTCTATTTTTATTGGGTTGTCTATTGCTCTTTGATGATTTAAGGATATTTATCTATTAAATATACATATGCATATACACACGTTTATATATATGTTAGAAATCTCTTCTTCCACTTTGTGGCATGCTTTTCAGCTTTGCCTCAACCAAAATGTTATTTCCTGAAGAAAAAAATGAAGCAAAATCTTGCCTTTCCAGAAGAAGGTTGTCTGCATTGTAGCAGGTGGATAAAGGGATTACCAAAAGGATAAAGGGTCCATTGCTAGTTAACTAGACTAGCAAATTCACTACATCCTTTCCTGGAGTATCTTCAGCTGCAGTGCAGTCATGCCTTCTACTCCACTTTCTGCAGCCATCTTTGGATGCAGAGAAGCAGAGATGAGATTTCCCTATGGCATGCTTTCACCTAGTGTAGGTCCTATAGATACACACACACACACACAAACACACATCCTTGGGATCCTTCCACAAGAAATAACATAAAAGAACCAGTCTTCCATCCTATTAAAAACACCCTTTTGAAAATGAATGTTTATTCAGAAACAAAAATGCCTGTTTGAATATTTTCCTAGAAATCTGAATCATACAATACTCTGACTTTTCATTTAAAAAAGAAAATGAATCTTTCTGTGTAAATGTATTCAAGTGAGAACACACCATATCAGTTATTTACATTTCAAAGGTAAAAAGGTTAAATAGCTTCAATTTAATCACCATAAACCAGTTACTTCCATTTTTATATGAATAATTCTCAAATATTTATTATGCTAAAATTATAATTATTGGGGAATCCATCCCTTAGTTTTACCTACCATATCTGCTGTTTGACATTAATTTATTTAATCTTTTAGAATTATTTGCCTATTATAAAAAAATATTGAAGATTAAAGGTATGTGATAGACACAACCCTTACCTGAAGGAATTTCTAAAGTAGAGGGAAGAGATAAGAGTAATCAGCACTATAAGAGTAATTAAGTACTATAAGAGACATCAGTAAAGCCCTTGGGTGTCGAATTCTGGTGGTCTATTATGTTAGAGACTGATCACTACAAGAGACATCTAAGTGGACTTTTGTGTAAGATCTTAAAAGGCAATATATTAGCATATAACAAAGTTAATAGAGTTTTTATAAATGAGCATATAGCTACCTTTTCCTAGTAAATGGACAAGCAGACCCTTAAGTATGACCATGTCTAATATGTATGTAAGAAGGAGGGAAGAAGTAGGAGGAGTGATGATCTCTATAAAGAATAAGCAAGATCCTTTTGAAAAACACTATGTAAAACAGAGGAGACCATCATCACTAATCATCACCATCATCGTTATCATCATAGAAAAATATTTTATTGTGCATCTCCCCTGTTCTGGGTGACCTACATGCATTGTGGCTGAGTGTCCACAATGCTCTGGCTGAGGTCTTGCTGCTAGCAAGAAGAGTAAGGCTTAGACTCGAAGAAAATGTTCTATATTTCAAGACATGCTCTTTTTACTTTGCTATGATTTTCAGAGTTGAGTGTGCATACCAGATTATAATCCAGTAAACTGGAAATAAAGAAACCACTTGACTATAGAAGTTGAGTACACAGGTCCCCAAGAAATATGGATTTGGCTCAGACAAGTAGGATCTTTAATAGTAGAAACTAAAAGAATTACTAAAAAAAATTAGATAATTTAAAAAAGACTAGTGAATGCTGTAATGTAGAAACTTGAATTGTCAGGGCCTGTAAGAATACTCAGATAGTAAAGTGAGCTTAGGAACTGGCAAACGTACTTGGAGAACTTGTTTATTGCCTTTCATTCAATATATCAGCTGAGCAATGGGGTGCCATAGATGTTACATAGCTACTCTCAAGAGGGGAAATCAGAGGATCAGGACGTGCTACTCAATATATGCTGCTTTGAAACTAAGAAACAACAAATTCAAGGAAAGTTCTCTGCTGGCACATTAACTGCCTAAAATCAGGGCATACACTTCCTTTGAGAAAGGTGCTCTTTTATACCAGGGATAGAAGATTAGTTTATTGTTTAATGGGTAGGGGTCCCAACGGATCTGCATAAACAAACCCTACTAAATAGTCTACATCCTCTACTAGTTTCTTTCATATATTTGCTAGTCACTTTCCCACAATTTGTCATTTCTAGGATCCCCAAACCCCCTTTCTTGGCTAGTCACTTCTTCATAATTCATCACACTTTGCTGAAATAGTGTATAAGGCCCAGTCTGCTTCTGTGAGTTTGCTTTTCTTTACTTGCATCTCTCTGCACACATAAAAATGTAAGCCTCACTGAAAATTGTACCCTTTGCCCTGTTAATCTGTCTGCTGTCAGTTTAATTCAGACTCCAACTACTGAATTTAAGATAGTAAAGAAACAGGAGTGAGGTTCCCTTCTCCCTAACATTCTGTACCCCAGATTTTTCTCACATGGAGGTAACATAATATGGTTGGGGTAATCTCTGATCCAAACATGAAACATTTAGGAGTCTTATCCTCAACATTAGTTACCTCTGTGACTAAGTTAAATGACTGAACTATATGTCTCAGGACTTTTATAAACGGGGCAAGGCTAGAAGAATATGGTAAATAAGATTCAATTCATGACCAGGGGACTTTATCAAAGATAGTTGAGAAACCATACGTATCACTATCAATTCCTAACATCTGCAATGGCAGTGGACTGGAGTTATTCCAGTATAAAGGTAAAATATATTAGCTCTGATGTAAAAGAAGGATAAAATTTCATCCACTCCTGGCATTCAGTGAATCAGTCTGTACTGAAATAAGTTGTTGATATATGCTGGGAAAATTTAGTATGTTGCAAATTCCACAACAAGAAAAAGTGAACAAATGTCTAGAGCAGTGATAAGATGTCTAGTGGAGAAATGAGATGTCTTTAAGTCTTGGAAGGAAAGACCAAGACTTTCGTATTCTTGGCTGCAGTAACCCGCAGGGTGCCAAGGGCATGATACTCTGCTTTGTATCAGGCTACCCATACACTGTGTCTGGGTGCTACAGATATTTACTCGAAGAGTAGATAGATAGATAGATACTCTTCTTCACCATTCTGTTGCTTATTTTAATAAATTCTTTGGAAAGAATACCGATTTATCTGTGCAGAATCTATTTATTGTTCTTAAACACTTTGTTTTAACAAACTAATAAAGAGTATTAACTTTGTTCCATATGAACAATTTGAATTTCTTTAAAAAATGACCATAACATGTTCTGTTTGAGGTTTCAGCAACTAGTTCACACATAGTTTATTCCCACCTCTTGCTCCCAGATGCAGATGTAATTTACATAGAAGCAGCCACTAAAATAAGGCACTCACCACTGGCTTGCTTTTATTTACATAATGTTCTTTGAGGAGAAAGTATTAAATCAACTTTAACCTGTTTGGGCCTGCATCCAAATAACGTGCAGCCCTGTTTGAGGAGGATCAAGCATGAAATTTGTAAAAGAGGTCATATGAAATGCATTAGTCAATGAAGTAAAGGAATTTATACTTTATTATAGAGTACTGTACCATCTGCCGGATGAATATAGCTAATTAAATTTGACTTGGTATGTGATTTTAACGAACAGTTGAAAATGAAAAGTCTACAGTGGATTCGTCAGCAGCACCTGAAATGATAGATACCCACTAGGAAGATTGCATCCAGCCCTGGTCAAGTTGCACACAGACTTTCCATTGTCTGGCTGTGGTCTACATAATGTTTGCATTAAAATGCAGGTCAGTTTCAGTCACTACTCACCAACACAGAAAACCCAAACATAAAGTTTTCCTGCTATTGTCAAAGAACTAACAAGCTATTCAGATCAAAATGGTCACAAAACTTCTATAGTCACAGAAAAGAAATGAAAACTGCTCTCAAGAGCGTAGCCAAAGTTTCTGCTTTTAAAAAGACAACCAAAACAACTCTGCATAAAACACCCCTTGTTTGTAATCCTAAGATTGAAATGCTACAATGTCAACTAGGCTAAAACTGCATACTTTGTGGTCTAAAGTACCAATTGAGGAAATCAACTCTCACCATCTCTCCAGGCTTCTGTTGCAACAGTCATATGGAAACAGAATTGTAAGAGACCTTGTCGGGAAAGATACTAGAGAAACCAAAGACTTTACAAAAGGCTTTATACCAAACAGTATTTAAACTTACTTATTGGGGTACTAGAATATCAAAATGATTAGTTAAAAGGAAAATACCTCTATCTGAACCGTGCTTCAGTATCAACTATGTAATGTGGTGATAAAAGTTTCTTACTAACATATGTTTTCACTTTGGGCTGATGGTGTTTATGAAGCATTCACTATCATCACTCTTCAGAAGAGAGTTGGAGCTGAAAAAAAAAAGAAAACAGAAAATTTGCCCGAAAAACAGAAGAGGTTGATACCGTTAGGGCCTCTTGGACAAGAGGTTTCTCAACTGTCATTTGTGCAGGAATTAAGAACCTATGGGGAATGAGCGTTTTTGTAATTAAGTAGCTCATTCAAATACTGAGGTCATTTTTCTCCAGTATGGAAACCATGGTTATCGTGGGGGCCTATGTAAGACAGCTGAATTGAAAGTAACCTGTTGACATATGGGAATGATAGGAGCAAATGCCAAATTGAAATGGTCAGAAGGAACATATGAAATAAATCACTGTTAAGCTGAACACATGTAGGTATAGCTGGCCAAATTAGACTTTGGGAAAAACCAAGAAAAGGCAGAATGAGATAAATGCTTGGAGGTGAAGCCAGGGAATCCTGTAATTCTCATGAGGTCAGAAGAAGCTTTCACATACAAACTGGTGCTTTATAGTTTGAAGGCAGTTACACCAAAAATTCCTCTAGAAAAGCCACCAAGCCTTATTCTTTAATTGTATATTTATTAAAGACATTTTACAGGATATCCCTGTTAAGCTGACCTGCCTGTTCAGAATATGTGTCCACTTAAGAATGGATTTATAAACATGTATCACTTGCCAAGGTTGGAAATCGGCAACATCTTTTACAAATACATTATCCAGGCATTATTCAAAAACTGGAACTCTTGTCCTGATGAGATTATTTCTGGAGAGTCTCTGGGAATTCCTGCTCTAATCTCATCTGAGTAGGTGATGACCACATGTCAGTAAGGGAGCACAGCAGTTTGTACCTGTGGTCCTTCAAAGCAGCCTCTCCGGGGAGTAGCTCAGAGGTACAACACCTCCCTATCACACCCAAGGCTCTGGGTTTGATCCCTACCACAGCGCTGACAAAGGAAAACAAGGGCATTGTTTACTGGATCTGTGGACAGGGATTCTCTTTTGGTGGCTTATCTGAAATGGTGCTGAGCAGAGAAAAATCTTCCCTTGCTTTTGAAATTTCCTTTTAAAATTGTTTTGAGCCAATCTGTCAACAGGTGTACGATTTTGCCGCCAGATAGCAGCAATTAAGATATCAACTGCGATTTCCTTGATTGCAGAAGGGTAGGTTGTTCTCTGCAAGTGCAGCTTGGGTTAGGCGCAACATCTGGGATTCTGTACGAGCTGCTTTAATGCAATCTGACAGTTGATGTGATTGAGAAAATGGTATCGAGTGACATTTTTCAGGTTACAAAAGGTTAGTGTGGAACAGAACCTTACAAAGGACTGTTGCCGAGACCCACTGTCCACACCATGGCTAAGTAATGTACAGCCACATTCCTCTTTGGTTAGGAAGGGGTTTAACATTTAAATAGAGATCACATTTTAGGTATTTATTGGGTATTTAAAAACTGATTTCTTGGAGACAGATCATTAGCACTAAAGATATTGTGAGTAATTATAGAGAAATGTTCAGTTTGGGAGTTGATATAATTTAGCTTTTCATTTCTTAGTTCATGTGACTTACTCTTCTGATAGCATTACCAACTATTATTCCTGTCTCCTACTGCTGGGTTCCTTACAAGCAGGAAATGAGATGATATTGTTATTAATACTTATAAGAATTGTAACTACTATTGAGTGTATACTCTATGCCTGACACTATTGTGAGTACTTTATCTGTATTATTTAATCCTCATCAAACAGTATGAGGTACCATTACTTCCCTTATACAGGTAAGAGAACTGAGGCCCATCTCTGCAGAGTAAAGATGATATCATGTATCTCTTCCTCTAAGCAGCTACCTGGGTGCTTATGGATCATGCATTTCTACTCTAGGTGTAGAGTAGTCCGTGCAATCCTTAAAAACTTTTCAGCAGATTCAATTGATTATGATGATCACTCATTCCTACAGATGTCAAAATTATTGCTGCTTTTTACTGAAGAAAGCCAGGTGTTAAAAAAAAATCAGCCACAATTAGCTATACAGAGAAAGATAGACTGAAAATTTTTAAGTTAAAAAAGACTTGCTGCTATTTTTTTCTTTCCTATTAGTCTCTGCTTTGCAAAATGGATCAAAAAGCTTAAACTTTTTTGACACTTTATAAATACTGCACTGTTCTGTACATACACATTATACAAAAATAGCTTCTTGTTAGTATTCAATATTCTCTAGAAGGAATATTTTCATTCAGTTGTTTCTCTCCTAGTTGTCAGGTATAGAGGCATGAGGTACCACATGCCTTGATTTAGGACTTTTCTCATGTCACTTTTCTCAAATGACTACCTATTGTCTCTTTATCCCATACCTATTTGTCTCTACATGCTTTTAAAATTTAAATTAGTGGAACTTCCTCTAATTATGCATGTCTTTGTGACATGAGAAAGTTACTTTACATGGTAGAAATTACACAATAGACATTTCTGTAGTCTTTAGTAGGTTGATTTCCGGATATTTTATAACTAGGAATATAAGTTTTGATGCCTGTCAAGACTATAATCTCACTGTTTATTTTTAATTAATTATAGCTGACTGTCTTAATTATCAGTTACTGAAATAATGCTAAATAACAAGAAATCTCAGTGACTTGGCATAATGTTAAGTTTAAGTTTGGTTATATTTCAAATTATTTATCACTTTATTAGTTAATATTAGCATTTTCACAGTAATGTTGTAGAACAAACCAGTCTAAAACTCACTGGGATACTAACTATATCTATGTTCTCTCATGGGTCTTCAGGTTGGTCAAAGCTCTGTAGAACTTCACTAAAATAACTGGGTTTTGATCTAGGCTACAAGTTTGATTTACGTCTGCTTTATACATCTCCTTGTTCTCCTTGATACACTAGCTATCCAAAGAAGATTCTTATCTTGATAACTGACAGTAGGACAAGAGCATGAAACCAAATCATAAGGCAGGTTTAAAACTTCTTTCATTCAGTCCACTAATAGGCCACTGACCAATGCAAGTCACATAGTCAAGGTCCACCATGGGGGGCAGGAGGGTAGACAGCACTGCTGACTGATAGTATAAAAGATATGGATATGAAACCCTGTCCTGTATTCTCTGCTGATGGAGATAAAGACTATTAATAGTTTACAAATTAAGTGTTTTCATTTTGCTTTGTTTTGAATCTTACCTCCGTACTATTTGTTGAAACCTTTGGGTTTTCAAGACAGCTAACCATATACTGTATATATAATGAAACTTCAATGTCCTCTCTTTCAGTTTTATACCTGTTATATTTCTCTTTTCTTATATATTGAGCAGAACTTACTCTGATGAATCATAATGGTAATAGTGGAAAATTTTTTCTTGTTCCAAATCCTGAAGGAAAAAACAAGTTTCCTCATTAAAGGTAATGTTTACTATATATATCTGTACCTTATTAAGTTAAAAATTTTTCCTCCATGCTTAGTTTTTAAAATTTTAGTCATAAATGTTGAGTTTTATCAATATTTTCTATGCACTGATTTTTCTCAATAGGGTGTTAGAACATTGAGTGACACTGATTGAATTTCTTTATTGATCCTTTCATTCCTATTTGAATCATATTCTTTCTAAATATACTGAATGTTTAGCTACTTTAAAAACTAGTTTTATGTGTGTTCATAGTGAAATTAACATAATTTCAGTTGCTTATATTGTTTTTATTTCATTGTATAAGACTAGTCTGAAAAAATGAGCTAAATGACTTTCACTCTAGTTTTATTTTTTTCCTCTTAAATAATTTACAAAATATGATTACATCTTCATTACAAGTTGGTAGAACTGACTTGGATAGCCATCTGGGACTGATGCTTTTGAAATTGCAGGACTTTTTAAATTGCTGTTTCAATATCTTTAATGTCTTTGATCTTTTCATATTTACTATTTTCTCTTTCCTTTATTCCTCATCAACTGCTTCCCCCTTCATTAGTTGTAAACTTGCATTAACTTTACTTAGACTGTTAAGATCAATTCCTCTTTTATTTTAAGGAGCCAATAAACTTCTTAGAGAAATACACTGCCTCAGGTATTCTTTTGGTAATTTCAATCAGCTGCTGGAGAATTTCTTGTCCCAGTTTTTGTGTATTTATGTTTTACGTTGACTTATTTTTGTAGTTTAAAATTGAAATACTTCAATTTTGAAACACATCCATTTCATTGGACTATTTATATTTATTAGTGTAATATTGCTCATAATATTCTTAACATTTTTACTTTCTATTGCATTGAGGTTGTTACTTCCTTTTAATTCAGCATTTAATTGATCTTATTTTTTACTTTATTGATTTTACCAGTGAGCTAACTTAGTAAGCTGTTCAAACAACTAGACTTTGATTTTATTAATCTCTTTTTATTTTACTTTCTAATTTATTTTGGCCTATATCTGTATCTTTTTATTTGTATCTGTATCTTTACTTTCTTTGTTTTTCTGTATTTATATTGTTCCTTTCTTTAAAACTTTATGTGGCTAAATGATTTCCTTATTTGTTTCTAACTGTTATCTCTATTTATTTCTAACTTTTTTCTTAATAAATATATTTAAGTGAATAATGTACTTAAATGTAGGTGTAATATTGATTTGATTCATAGGCACAGAAATGTATTATGAATATTGTTATTTAACTTTACACGCTTTGTATTTTTCTTATACAGTCCTTTTGAACTCAAGCATCATTTAATATTAATAAATAATTTTTTGTTTACTTTGATTATATCTATCCTTTATTCATTTCTTTGCAACTGTAACTTAAGTAGAAAGAAGGGCATAGAGAACATGTAGGGCACTTGAAAAGATGGTAAAAAAAATGGTTCACAATTTCTTGTAAGGTTGAGGAGTTATAGACATGGGAATTAGAACGAGCTGGAAGAATGAAGTTTCCAGTCTAGAAATAGGATGCTGTAGCTGAGATTATGGAATGGTTGAAGCTTTCCATAGCTACAGGACCTAGAAAAGACTCCAACAGCGTTGAGTGGTTGGGTATGGTGAAGTCTGCTCCCTTATATAGAAGGAGATGGTCTTGATTCTGCAAGGGCAGATGTCAGTCCATTATCCGCATAGATACGCAAATCATTTGAAGACTTATGGTAGTGGTATCTTTGGGGAAAATGACAGGAACTCAGAGCTGAGTCGTCAAGGGGTGCCAAGCTTAATAAATGACTCTCGCAAAGACATAGAGTGTTGACTTGGGTGTCAAGGCCAAAAATAGGGAAAGAGGACAGACACTGGATGGGAAGCAACAGTGAAATACTAGGAAGTATTCCAGAGATACTTCAGTCAGAGCCTAAAGGTGAAGCCAAGGTAAAATCCAGAAGTTTCAAGAATATGAACAATTTGGGCTGGGGATATAGCTCAGTGGCATGAGTACCCCTCTGGCAAGGGCAAGGTTCTGAGTTTGTTTCCCAGTACAAAAAAATAATTATATAAATTATATATATATATATATATATACACACACACACATAAAATTTGAGGATACCTTATTACCATATATGGAGGGTCCAGCAGGAGAACATTAGGAATTAGGAAAGGAACAGAAGTGGATCACATTAAGTTGACATTAATAAATCAGTTATTTATCTCATGCTATCTCCATTTCTCTGCTTTATAAGGGAAGTAACTTTGAAACCATAAAGTTGAGTTTCTATTTTGGTTTTTGGTTTCTTCTTGTTTCAGCCCTTTCCTATCTGTGAAACCAAGTTCTTTTTGACTTATTGAAATATTTATTCTATTTTATGCAATGAAGTGTTCCCTGATTGTAGAATCAAAAATAAAGCCAATTAAGTTCATCACACTAAATTGCAATTTTATTCTTTGACACTATGTCCCTTTGATAGACAGAAATGACATGAAGTGTAGGTGACAGGGCAAATGGGAACCTTACAAAGGCATAAAATTCTGTAAAGAGAATACAGAGGCCCAGGGATGTAGCTCGGTGGCACAGTGCCTGCCTGGTAAATGCAGGGACTGAGTTCGATTCCTGGTATCAAAAAACAAAACAAAACAAATAAATGAAAAAATCATACAAGATTCAAAGGTAATCCAGAATGCTAATAATACCTTTTTTTAATTTTAAAGAGGATAAAACCAAGGAAAATAAAATAGGATATAACCAATCAAAATAAACCAGTATAAGTGATACTGGATTTCAAAACCTTATGAAATCAACAATAGTTACCATAATGCCTTTTGTTGTCTTCAAAATAGCTGCAGATACCTTCAGATAGTAAAAATTGAACAGAACAGAATAGAGCAGAAACAATAAAAACAAAAGAATGAATGCGATAAAGGACTTTTAAATAAGCTAATAGTAAATCCAAAATAGCTATCACAATATGCCTTGTTATCTTTTAAATAGCTGCTCATGCCATCAGATTTAACATAAACAAAGCAAAAGAGAATAAAACCCAACCCAAGAAAGCAATGAAAATGATAACGGTTTCCTGGAGAGGCCTGGTTCTCTCCCTCAGCAGTCTGTGAATGGTGTTGACTCAGAAGTCATGGGTCACAGGGTCACTGGGCCTGGCTGCCCCCACTCTGGCAGCAGCCCATGCATGGCATTGCTTTCCAGGTGGGGATCACCTCCTGGTTAGGCCAGGTTCTCTCCTGCCACAGCCTGTAAATGGCACTGATTCACAGAGGGAGGCTTGGGTCTGCCTGTCCCCACTCCAGCAGCAGCCAGCACCTGCTAATAATTTTAGTCATGGTTATCACACTTAAAAGTTTTTATCATGTTTATTTTAGTAATTCTCCTTTATGTGTCAAGTATTTGACACTGTCACTATTATCTCAATAAAAGTTACTATCATCAGAGAAGAGGCCCGAGGTCTTGGGCATTGCAGGAGGGAAGCCCTTGGCAATGTGATCACTCTATCTGCTGTCTCACTGCAATCAGGAATTTTCTCTTGTAGTGAGTTCAGAATTAGGCCCTGAATAGCAGAGCAACAGAAAGAGACTATCCGTGGCTGCGATCTTCTAGCCCTGGGGAGTGAAGGGAGGGGTGGATGAATGGTTCCAGCACCTCTCGCCTGGCAGGAATCCTTTCTCATCCCTTCTCTTCTCCCATCCAATTCCAGCTGGACTCTCTCTTTGGTAGGGAGCTCACTCCACTCCTCAGTCTCACCTTCCTTAGTTTCTGTGTTCCTAGGAACTTGCTGCTTGCTTCAAAGCATTTATTTGGACTTGGAAATTATTACCCATTATTTTGATCACTGATTTATGACTACATTCCCACAAGCTTGTGAGCATCATGACATTAGAAATCACCTGTATTTATTATATTAGCATCAGCATTCTGCATAGTACAAGGCTCACAGTACACACTTGAGTCAATAAATAAATTATTTTAAAGACTATCAGGTGATGCTGAGGAAATTTTCTGCTGAATTCAAGCAGTTAGTAAGTTTTGTTTTGTTTTTCTTTAAAGAGGGAGGTTGGATTTAAGAAGAGCTTACCATAATTTCTACTCTATACCAGGAAGTATTCTAGAAGAACATACTTGTTCATTTATATCAGTTGCTATCTATTGCTTTTACTTCTGCATCGAATTTCTACTCCGATATTTGGGGTGGGAAAGTCAATAAATACTTAAAAACATATCTATGGAAAAATCAC
>PVJX010043296.1:0-13750 GCA_004027295.1 Dolichotis patagonum
TTTTCCATTCATTGACTTTCAGTCTGTGAATTTCTTTTTGAATTCAATGTGTTTCTTGAGTGCAGTGTGTTGTTGAGTCTTGTTTCTTACCTATTCTGAAAATCTGTTTCTTTTGATTGGCGAATTGAGACTGTTCATATTGGTGGTTGTACTCAATAGGTATTGACTTGTCTTTTTCTTTCTTTATTTTTGGGCTTGTCTTTTTCAGTATAACATTTTCCTTTCGTTGATTCACTTTCTTTCCTGTCTATTTAATTGCTTGCCTCACCTGGTGGATTTATTCCATTGGGATTCTTGGAATTGTTATCTTTCAGTACTTTTGAGTGGCATGATAGTCATGGATTTCTTCAGGTGTTCTTTATCATGGAAGTATCTTATTTCTCCTTCAATTTTGCAAAGTACTGAGGTACCTTACTTCATGAACTTAATTCTTTCCATGATCCTGGTTCCAAACTTAATTGGTTGTGAATCAAAAAATTCCCTATAAGGTCAACATTGAACCTGACCATTGAGTTTGATTATTGTCCAATTCTGTTTGGAACCAGAATCATGGAAAGAATTAAATTCATGAACTGAGGTATTGTTATAATTTTGCAGAGTGCCACAATCTGGGATGGAGGTTGTTTTCTTTTACAGCTTGAAATATTTTGCTCTAAACTCTCCTTGACTTAAGGGTTTGTGTTGAGAAATCTGCTGTGATTCTAATGGGTTTTCTTTTATAGATGATTTGTTTCTTTCCTCAAATAGTTTTTGATATTTTGTTATTGTGTTGAATTTCTGGACTCTTGCCTATTATATGCCTTAGTGTAGTTTTTTCTGATCATGGTTATATATGCCTCACTTATCTATATGTCAAATTCCTTTTCATGCTTGGGAAGTTTTCTGCTATTACTTCTGTGAACAAATTTGTTTTATGCCCTTTGTGCTACTTTCTAATTTTTCATTCATTCTGATTAGCCTTGTTATTCTTCTCTGTATTGCCTGGCAGGTGATGGATTGATTTTTCATGGTCCCTTGCTATTTTTAAGAAGTCTTTCATTTGATATTGCTACTGCCACCCTATCTTTTAGATCTGATATTCTATCTTCACATTTATTGATTCTGCTGTGTATACTTTCATTAGAATTTTTAATCTCCTAGCTATCTGAGTCTGTTTTATGAAATCCATTTCTTTCTTATATTGGGCATTTATGGTTTCCATCATTTTCCTAAGTTCCTCTATTCTTTTTTTGCCTTTTTTTGAGACAGGGTCTCACTATGCAGTTCAAGCTGGCATTGAGTTCCCTTTGTAGCCCAGGCTGGTATCAAATCTAAACAGTCTTCCTGCCTCAGCCTCCTGAGTGCTGGGATTACAGGCCCCACCACCACGTACCACCACCATGCCTGGCTTTTGCCTCTATTTTTTAAAAATATGTATCTATTCTAGATTCACTAATGATGTCCTTCATTATGGTCATCATCTCTAATTATCTGTGTAATTATTTCTATTTTGTTTTATTTTTAGAGTCTCATTTATCTACTTTATTACTTCCACTGCACCTTTTCAGAAAGTTTAGCTGGGTGGTTTTTGATTTCTTTTACTCAACATCCCTAAGATTTGCTTTGAGTGAGCTTGTGATCTGGGGTTGCATCTTCTTCCATATTTTCTCATTTTCTATTTTTTGTTTGTTTTCTGCACTGATGCTTGTAAATTGCATAGATAGGTAGCTTTATTACTAGGATTGAGATCTCTTAGAAATGACTACTTTTCAGAGATGACTTCTAGGCATACCTACCTTTTGGCCTTTGAGTCTGTCCCAGGATCCTGCCTCTTTGGTTTATTAGGGACAAGAGGTTGCAGCCTGTTTGACCTAGCACCCAGTTCTTTGTTACTGAATTGTAGTATTGTTTATGTCCCCCAGACACTCTAGGTATTGACAGGCAAAGCAAATCAATTGATACAGCAGGTATGTCACCTTGAGTAAAGTAAGTCAATCAGCAATAACAATAGCATCAAACACAGATTGGAAAATGACAAATTGTGATCAGTTAAAATTTGCCACTTTTAATCATATGTACAAGATTTAAGTTATATAACAAAAGCTAAGACAAATCAGAAAATTATCAGTGAATAATCATTCAGTAGAGCAAATTTACCCTAATAGGAGAAAATTAAAAGGGAGAAGAGGAAAAAAACCAGAGAAACAAAAGAAAAAGATTAGAAGCAAGGCTGAAGGGCAGAGGAAGATTACCCAAGCTTCAGGAAACTGGTGAAGAAGACAGAAGGGAAGGAAAGAAAACAAACTGAGGAGCCAACCAAAATGAACTACAAACAGCACAAAGAAAGAAAAACAGACCAGCAGAGGGGGAAACCAAAGAATACAAATAAAAACAAAAACAAAAAAAGCAAAAGAAAAAAAGAAACAGAAATTGCTCTATGACTTCAAGGTTGTCTTCTGGGGTCCATAGTTGTGGTCCAGTTCAAGGCCTCTGCTCTTGCTGGTAGATGTGGGAGGCAGGCAGAGCCCAGAGCAGTGCCGGATGATCCCCGCAATCGGGTAGCAGGATTAGGGTGTGGTGTTGGTTCTGAGACTTTCAAATCCATGGCAGTTGAGGGTGTACTCGACGTGTGGTCATGGGTTGAGATCTGAGTGGTCTAGCTGATCGTGCTCTGGTGTCTCACCGGCTTGTCTACAGCCCCCTGACCATGGGCGTCTTCTATGATTGTCCCTTACATAGTCACTGCGGAGTTTAACACTGGGGGTCCTGAGATGAAACCAACCTGCTGCTGCGCTGAGTCCCAGGCTCAGCTGGCCCCTTCCTGAAGTGGTATCTGACCAGCAATGCTTTCCAGGGGACGCAGCAGGCATTTGGACCGGAGTCACTCAACAGCTGTTGTGCATGGCATCCACTGCTCCACGCCTCTGGTGCGTTTCTCCCTGGAGGCCTCCAGCGTCATCTCCTTTCACCGTGTGTTCCCTGTAGATTCAGTCTTTCTTCCTCATGCCCTGAGCCAGGAGATGGGGAGAAAGTACAGGTTTCCTCCCTTTTTCTACGCTGTGATCTGTCTCTTTAATTTCTCCTGAAGGGAATTGGGGATCCAATTTCCCTTCTGGTCCTTCCTGGGTCCCAGGGATCCACTTCTCTTGTTTCCTTCCCCAAGTTACTATTTTTAGTACCCGTGTTCTGAATCTTGGGGCAGCTGATTTGTTGCTGCCTACTTCATTCCCTTGTTCCTGGAAGTTCTCTGTCCTTTCATCTTTCAGATTCTGTATGGTTAACCAGATCTTTTAGGTGTCTCCGGCGTCACACTTACAATGTCTCTTACAGTTTTCTTTTCGTCTCATTACATCCATCTTTATAATCTTGGAGCTTACAACAGTGTAGGCTTTATTTTGGTCTTATGTACAAACTGAAAAAAATGAAGATACATGATTGAAAGTCTGTATGGCTACTTTTTTTAACTGAAAAACCCAGTACACTGGGTGATTGTAGCATGTCTGCGTAGCCAGTGATAAACGGTACAAAGGAACTAAAAAGAGAAGATTTCAAAAATTATGGACACTTTAAAAATGGGATTTGACTCAAAATTTCAAGTTAAACTGGGGGGGGGGGGATGGTACATGCCTGTAATCTCAGCACCCTGGGAGGCTAACGCAGTAATTAAAAAAAAAAAGAAAAACATTTTAGTTAAAAAATTTTAAGGCTGAATGATAAGTAGTTTTTTGATTATTTGTTGTAGGACTAAGAATTTTTTTCTCTTTTAAAATTCTGGCTCTGAAGTCACCGTCCAGGTGGTTTTTGGTAAATTGCTTAACTTCCTGTGCCTCTTCAAGTTTCTCAAGATGAACTTGAAAATACAGGCGTCTTCGAGGGACCATGATTCTGGGCATCAGGTTTACAGTTCATTCTCTTGAATGAGTATGTTCCTAACCAACGTGCATGTTTATCTTTAGATGACACTGCAGATTATGCCGAGAGGTATATGGAGGAAAATGAGGGATACTTAGACATTCATGATATTTCTTCAGCCGGTAGTCCACATGTCAGAAAGCATTTTCCAGAGACTTGGATTTGGCTGGACATTGACATGGGGTAAACAGCAATAAACTTTGTACATGCGTATTTTGCTTGCTGTGTGTTTTAAATAAAGTTTGCACTCTGTCTAATGTTTAAGTACAAACATAGTGTAATGAAGAATTAAGCCAAGAGGTTTTTTAGAATCATGTCAACTAAATCTAACTACAGTATTTAATGAAGTTATGTGCAGACTGTGGCTGCAGAGTACCATCAAGGAAGAGGGAGTCTGTTAAAAAAAGGAAGGAAGATTTTAATTTCCTTGAAGTCTGTGGTTGGAGAAGAATGGCTAAGAGTCCATTTGTGACCATGGGAGGGAAATGCTCACCATTACTCCTGGACTGTGGGATAGGACAGTGAACCGAAGAGCAGACCTCATAAGACACCCCACGCGCTGCAGTGGGGAGTGGGGCATGTGAGCAGATGAGTCTTGGAATTTGGGCGGGGCATATAGCTCAGTAGTACAGGATGTGTCTCAACTGTGTGAGGCCCTGGGTTTGATCCCCAGTACCATAAACAAGAACAAAAACAAAAGCAAAAAATAAAACCTTGCAATCTAGATAGTATCTTATAGTCAGACTTTAAAGAATATCTTAAATCAGATGTGAGTCAGATCTCAAACAACCACTATAAAAAAGTCAGCATTGACAGAGATATAGAAGAAAAACCTTTTTTTGCAATTGAGAAAAAATTAAAGTTTAGAAATATATGTTTTCCTCTGTATAAAATTTATGAAAATACAGTGGTCATTCTGAAACATTGTAGAAAGATTTTAAGAGAAAAGGATCAGTATGCAATAGTTTGACCTAGTTTTTTGAGAATTTGGGATCTACTTTTTAATGCTAAAATCATATTAAATTTGAATATACAGATGATACAGAAAATTAAAATCCTTCCAAAAAATTTGTTGATTTATTTGGAAGTATGTCCATTCTTGGTTTTGTGATTTTTATGTTTGTCTTCACTTCAGATCCAAGATTTATCAAGAATTTGAAGTTACTGTACCCGATTCTATCACTTCCTGGGTGGCTACAGCTTTTGTGATCTCTGAAGACTTAGGTCTTGGCCTAACAACTGCTCCTGTGGAGGTAGCATTTTAAGGGCTATACATTCATGTCGCGGTACTGCGAAGCTAAGAATTTCAGCTACTCAGTAGATGTAAAAAAAAAAAATTGCTTATGATGTTACCATAATTTAGCGATTTGTTGGTTTCGCCTTTCTGCTTTCTGTATGTTTCAAAGTTTAGAATGTGAGCTACATGCAATTACTAGATGTGCTAGGTTCCTATTAAGATTTAGGTAGAAAAATTTATTATTGAGCTGATCTGATAACTTCCAATGGTGAGAAAAGAGAAACAGTGTTTCCATGTGTCCCTCAGGGATGAGCAGAACTTTTCACGGTTTCCTCTAGCATATATGATTCCTTTGTATCTCCTTGGTCAAACTGTATGGCATTCTGCTTCCAGTTACTAAGAGTACTACAAATGATGATGTGTAGCTTAGACCAATGCTGTCACTTCTGATGTACAGTACCTGAAGCCCCCTACTTGTGACAATTTGTGTTGCCTCTTTATCATCCAAAATGAAATTCATAGAAAGTATGACAAACCTACATACATGATTTCAAAAATTAATATTGTGTCCTATGTGCAGTACTAAGGGGAAATAAAAGGAGAAGAATAGATAATAACGTAATATGTGTTTCCAGATGTAAGTGGTCAGGAAGCTTAAATGTTTACATGGGGCAGAGCCACCCTGCATGTAACAGTTATGAATATAGCTTGATGTACATGTGTTGAGTTTCGTAACTCAGAAACCACTGCCTGTGGTGCTTTTTTTGTGTGTAACTTTTGATAAAGTTACACACAAAACAAGGTGCAGTGTTCCTGTGATTTACAAATTAGTTGTGTCTGTGAAAAATTCATTGCACGTTGAAAAATGCTTAGGATTTGTGTATAAATTGGAATTGTGTTGTAAGCTTAGAGCATTTAAATGGGTACTTTACGTGAATGTCTACAGAGACATTCAGGAATCATGAAGAACACGACACAGTTCTTCATCGATTAAGGCTCCCTGAGCATGTTCGAACTTCACCACTGGGTGCCAGTAACACCCTCCCATCGTTGTGACAGTCCAAGACACCTTCACAAAAGGTCCAAATAAACCTCTAGGGGAATTACTGCCATCAGTGACATCACTGGCTTAAATGAATCCAGGTTTAGCTTCAGAGACAGAGGATGGGTTCAGCACCCCCTGCAGGCTCTGCCAGTTTCAGCATTGGATCACCAAGGAGGAGGTGTGTGTATGTGTTTGCACGTGTGTGTGCCAGTATGAATGATCTCTGAACTTTAGTTTTCTTGGTTGTAAAATAGGAGCATAATGCCCTGATACAGTTGTAATGATGAAGTGATACAATTTATGATATACTTAACTTCTGGCAGGTGATTAATAATGTGTGCCGGTTATTACATTAAATAACATAAATCAAGTCAATTTGCTGTCATTTGTTTGGGATCAGTTGTTATGTGCTCTTTGTTGATAGACAAGGAGATACTAGTAGGTGGTACTATAAGCTTATAGTAAGTACTATAAGCTTTACAGGCTTTGTAAGGATTGCTTTTAATTATGTATAACATGAAGCACTTTGACCAGAATAAAAAAATATGTATTCATTGTGTTCTTTCCAGCTACAAGTCTTCCAACCGTTTTTCATTTTTTTGAATCTTCCCTACTCTGTTATCAGAGGTGAAGAATTTGCTTTGGAAGTAACCATATTCAATTATTTGAAAGATGCTACTGAGGTAATATATTCAAGATTTCGTTGATTGTTTACACTTCAGGAGAAAACGTGCAGAGGTTAGGTGGTGTGACATATTTGGGCAGCTAAGCATGTTCCACATCTCTGGGAGATTGAACGTAGATGTACTTTGCCAGGACTGTCATTAGCACATCTCTCCAGCACAGACCCTCCCTGTGGTCTTGGAGGGCCCCTCTTCTCACTGCCATTCTGGGCCTGACGTATTCCCGTGAAGACTGGCTGTGACACTGAGATGTCTTTCCTGAGGAGCCTCACCTGTCCTGTTGTGCCCACACTCCCCATGGCTGGACACGTGCCTGTGTCTCCTTAGCTAGTCACTGTCTGGAAGCCAGGGATGAAGTCTGCTGTTTGTGTTATGCCTGCAGTAGTGTGAAACAGATTTTGGTTAAATTTTTTCCCCAGAGTACCTAGGGATATGCAGTTAGCTTTACAGTGTGAAAATGCCGCAAGTTCTTTAGGTTCTAGTCTATACAGTGCAGTGTTTTTAAGTTTTAATTAATTAATTATTGATGCTAGGGATTGAGTGCAGGGCCTTGCTGATGCAAAGCACACACTCTACTACTAAGCTGCTTTTTATTGTTTAATTGTATTTTTTAATCTAGTCAGCATGATGCAAGCAAAAAAATGGAGTTAGAAGACCAGTGGTCTTACTTGCCACTTACCAGTATATAACTTAATTGTTGCTATTAATAATAATTACTATTTACAAAAAAATATTTTGAGAAGCAGGTGAAAAAGTGAATTTGCAAACAGTTTGTAAAATACAAAGCCTAGAAAACTGCTGCTTTTTAAGACCAGAAACTTGGTGTGTGTTTTAGAACTCATGTCTGAGTAACACTATCCTTGGGATATGTTTTGCAGAGACTCTTAATAGAGGTGGTAACACTTATTCTGTTTGTCTTATATGCTTTTCTAATGGAACCAGTGTCTCCTAGGATGTCACAGTTAAGTAAGGCTGGACGTGATACGAATACTGTAAATAACTTTTCTGTAACAACTTTATTACTCCACAGAGTAAGGAGAGAACTTAATGGTAGAAAGGACAAGAAATGGAGCTAAAAAGTTTCTTTCCCCAGTTATATTCAGGTGGGAGGAGAAAACGTAGGAAATAAATGGAGGTTTTCCTGATATCCTTTCATTCTCTCCTTGGCTGAATGTTTGTCTCATCTTTTTTGTTTTGAGCCTCACGGCTTTAATGTGGTGATAAGACACCACTTTACCAAAGAGCATTTATTATCAAAAAAACCTTTGGTATTTTTTCCTTCTAGGTTAAGGTAATCATTGAAGAAAGTGACAGATTTGATATTCTAATGACTTCAAAAGAAGTCAATGCTACAGGACACCAGCAAGACATTCTGGTTCCCAGCGAAGATGGTGCAACTGTTCTTTTCCCTATCAGGCCTACACATCTGGGAGAAATCCCCATCACAGTCAGAGCCATCTCACCCATGGCTTCTGATGCTATCACCCGGAGGATTTTAGTAAAGGTAAATATTTGCAGTCTTAAGTAAATAAAATGGAAATACGTAATTGAAAATCAAACAAGATTGTTTTTCTCTCAGTTAAATTTGTTGGCAAGTCTAGAGGTCATCGCCTCAATCCTGTTCTTGCCTAATATTTTCTCATCTGTGTGTAAAAATATGATACACGAATTTTTAGAACTGCTCCATTATGAATGGAAGCAGAAATGCAACGATAAAATCTCTTTTATGGTCTTTTACATCTACAAGCTGTGTTACATGGGATCTTGCTAAATCACGGTCAGGCTGGTAAGTAGATTGGGAATTTTGGAGATTTTGTAGATTTCTGAAAAGAATTAAAAAAAGACAGCTCAGCATAGTTGATAAAAACTTGGGTCTAGGATCAGATAGCCCTGGGTTTGAACTCTGCTTTATTAAATGTGATTTTGGGTAAGGTATTTAATTTTTCTCTTGGATAACAATGAAATCTACCTCAGAAGGTTTTCACATCCCACTTGATCTTCTTCTTTGTCATTTCCATTGCTATTCTATGAAACGTGTAATTTAACCAGGAAGTATATAGATTTGAAGTCAGAATCAAGAAATACTAGGTACTTATTTAGCTGTTTACAAACTGCAGAAAAACAGGCCTGATACCTGTAATGTCCACGCACAGTTCTCTGTAAAGAAACTGAGATGATATTAATTTTATCCTTTTTTAATAGGCTGAAGGAATAGAAAAATCATATTCGCAAGCCATCTTACTAGACTCGACTGACAGACAAACTACCCTGGAAACTTTGAGTTTCTCGTTTCCCCCTGATACGGTCAGTGGCAGTGAAAGAGTTCAGATCACTGCAGTGGGTAAGAACAGAGCATCACCCTCTACTGGTTTATTTGTATATAATAATATCTATTGCTCATCTATTTATGGGTATACTTTCTTATTTATTAGTAAAGAGAAGAGATCATGAAAGTTTTTGTTTGTGCCAGTCATTGATTCAATAGAACAGCAAGTTCTGTTCCTTAGATTAGCTTCTCTCCATTTTCAGGGCTTATATGGGTCACCTGCATTTCTAACAGGTGAGGGTGCTGCTTCTGCTTGCAGACCACACACCGAGGAGCAGGACCCCACATACTGTGGCTGCAGGGTATTTATTTCTAAAAGTAGAGCTTCTGGCTTCTGTGGCTCTTCACCTCTGAGGAGTACTAGAGTTTTCTAGGAAGCTTTGTAAAAAACACAATGTCAGCCCACTTGGTGGACACAAAGGAGATTTTTCAGGTTGAGGTCTCAAGGTTAAAGAATGCACATGTGCAAGACATTGGCAACAGTAGCAGGCAGCATGGAGCAGAGTAGAGTGCAAGAGCCCAAGCACAAGAGCCACCTGCACCTTGATTGTATAATTCTTATACAGGTTGTCATCTCATGTTTACATTCTTCGTAGTGCTATAACCAGTGCATGCATGTTTACCTGTGCCAAGTCAGGGCTACAGAACTGTATTCCACTGTGTGCTTGAGCTGGACAAGTGGGGTTACATCCTCAGATGTTCTTAGATGCCTCTGAGCTTTGAAGCAAACTGAGTGGTTCCCTACACACAAATAACTCGAAACCTACTAAATTAGAATTTCTTGGGCTCTGGCTAGGGCTGGTCTATTTTGAAAAGGTTCTTCAAGTGGTTCTGCTAAACAAGGGCTGAGAATGATTGCTTGGAGCAGTTCTTGATGAGGACACAGCAACCTTCACATCTGGAAGCTGCCCACTGATTTAGTCACTTTTCCTAGGTCCTGTCAGGAACTTAAAACTTCTTTCAAAGTAAACACAACTGAAGCTGGAGTCCTCCAGAGAAACAGAACCAACGGGACATATGTAAAGAGAGCTTTATTATGAGGAATGTGCTCATGCCATTATGGAGGCTGAGTGGTCCTGTCATAGGCTATTTGCAAGCCAGAGATCAAGGACAGCTGCTGGGGTGATAAGTGTGAGACTTAAAGCCGAGAGCTGGTGGAGCTGGTTCTATAAAATCCCAGACATGATGTTCGCACTTCAGCATGAGCCAGGAGAAGGGGCGGCCATCTCCTTTCTTGGCTCTGTGTGCTGTTGCCCTCCCTGTTTTGCTGATGTCTGTTGTACCCCTGAGACCCTCTGTCTTCATCAGATCATGGATTCAGATGCTCATCTCTTCCACAAACACTTGGAGATACACCCACAAATAATATCCGTCGGATTCATCTGAGCACTTTGTGGCCTACTCAAGTTGTCATGTAAAATTAGCTCTCCCAAAAGTTTTTTTTTTTAATTTGTTTTAGATAGATCTGTGCTTTACAAATAACTGAAGAAGAAGATTTTAAAATCAAAATAGTGTCTTAGTCTTTAAGGTATCAGGACCTACCGAACTTTTTTGTAGTTCTTGCTTTTAATTTTAATTTTTATTGCTAGTACAGAATGATTATATCCATTGTGTGGAGTTGATACATTTAAATCTCACCTTTCCACATGTAATGCTTTTCATGATTGCCACAAAGAAACAATCCCTATACACAGGACTTTATTTAGAGCCCTAGGTATAATTTTTAGAAGAAATTAAGCTTTCTGTTTATGGGAATTCTGATTAAGCATCTCCCAATGCTTTGGGATGCTGGGGATACAGTGCTTGCATAAGTACACACACACACACACACACACACACACACACACGCATACCCATGCAAAAATCCTTGAAGATTGTAAATATATAACACCACTTCTTAAATAAGAAAGTCTATCTGTGGTCATTAAAATACTCTTGAGATTTAATATTTATGCTTAATATATTTTTACTTTTCTATTTTGAAGAGAATAAAACAATAAACGAACAAAACAGAACAGTGAGAACAGTGAGAAAACATAACAGAAAGAAATCCCCCATAGTTGATATATTGTATATTGTTACCCTCTAAACATTTGCTCAGACCACCAGCTTTAGGCCTGCAATGTCAAACAACACGAGCATTAAGTTGTTTTGTACTTCAGTTGCTATCATCCCTATGTTCCTTGGAATCAGCTGGTTTCCTACCTGTGGGAGGGGAAGGGCATCTTCTTGTCTCCCGGGCCACTCACCAGTTGGCCCACAGGAGGGGCGGTTGACTTCTTGGTTCTCTTTCCAGCCCACAACTCTATGCTTAATATAAAGAATAGATTTCTTAAGTTTTATTTCCATATAAACCTATTTTGAAACTCAAAATATATAAATTTTAGCTTTTTTCTTTGGATTTTTGAGGTTTTTAAATGTATAGTTCATTTTGAATACTAAAAATATGACCTGTAGTGGTGATAATGTGACTGTTTCATTTTTGGCATCTAAAGTCAGAGATATGCTGGTGGAACTGTAACCTGTTCATAAGAAAGAGGTCTTCCTTTGCTTCTTATATAATTACTTTTGAAGATGATTTTTGGTAGCTATTTGGACTTGATATTGTATAAGTTTTTAGAATGAGCTGCATTGAAGAATATTCTTTTACAATTTAATAGTAGTGGGATCAAAAATAGAAACTCAGCCTCTATACATCTTAACTTTTATTTCTTTGAGCCACGGTATTAGAACATGGGTGGAGAGTCTTTTAAACATGTGTTTTGTTTAATTGTAGATTACCAACTTTGAAGAATATTCCTAATCTTTTTTGACGCCAAGAGTCATTGAAAACTTACATTTTATACCTTTCCGTTGCTCAGTATAGCACATTATAAAATACTTGCTGTTTTAAGAAATAGTGTTTCTCAAGGAATTATAGCACATTAGTAAAAAATTAGTATAAAGTTATGTTTACATGGAAAATACTACTAATAAAAACATTTATTTCCTGTATGAGAATCATGATTCCTAATAATCAATTCTTGACATTTTTTCAAGATTTTAAAAAAAAATTACCTGATACATGTATGTCATATCTTTAACTGAGCTAAAAATAATTTACTACATAATTTGCAAGTTCAGTACCCTTGCATTGTTATTTTTTGGCCATGTAATCTGGTGTAAAGTTTCTATAGTGCTCCCATTTCACATGTGCCAGACTTATTCTGTATGGAGTGGAAAACTCTTTGTCACTGGCAGGTGAGTTATTAATCATGTCTACTCAGTGACTGGAATGTCTTGTGCTTGCAGGAGATGTCCTTGGTCCGTCCATCAATGGCTTAGCCTCACTGATTCGAATGCCTTATGGCTGTGGAGAACAGAACATGATAAATTTTGCTCCAAATATCTACATTTTGGATTATCTGACTCAAAAGAAACAGCTGACAGATAATGTAAAAGAAAAAGCCCTTTCATTTATGAGGCAAGGTAAGCATTTTAGAAGTATATTTTTATTTGTGCAAATTTGTGCAAAAAAAGTCCGTTCTCTTTTGACACAGGGTTCACCCGAGGTGGAGGTATATGGTATCTCAGAACAGTTGGATTTGTCTTAGTAGGTGATGGGGCTCAATGGTGCTAAAATGTGCTAGGCAATAGTTCACTGACTCTTTTAGGGGTATGCTAGCTAGTACTGGCTTCTGGAGCAGTTTGAGTTCTAATAAGGGATCTGAAGCTAAAAACTGTAGAAATCTAACGCAATGAGCGATCAATTATTTACTGGATATTTGTGGAGTATCTCCAAGTGCCAGGCTTAGTTCTAGTGCTGAGGAACAGAGGAGGTCAAGCCTTTCCCTTCAAGGAATTCACTGGAGGTGAGGACTTGCTCTGTGCATTAAAGTGCCCAGCTGATGGGGCTCAAAGAGATGTTTGTGTGAGATACCTGCAGGCACCTCAGAAAATGTTAACCTGGTGGTGACTGTTCCCAGCTCCCCAGAGGTGGAAACTGCCCCAGACCCCAGAAGTGTCAGCCACTTACTAACAGTAGCAGTTAGGTGTCTGTGTCAGGCATGTTCTGGTCATTCCCACCTAATGTCTCAATGCTCACAGCGAGTGTCAGTGTGATGCCGTTTCACAGAGCTGCGGTACAAAAGAGTTGGTTGAGTTTCTCTACCTGAGTGATTTGTGTGATGTGTGGTATCCATCAGACTCATGAGGATTTGGAGGGTTATACAAAGTGATTGGAAAATCATCCAGTGTAATTTAAGAAAAGTGTGGTGTAACTCTTTTTAGCCTTAAAGAATTTGTCTTTTCTTTCTTTCTTTCTTTCTTTCTTTCTTTCTTTCTTTCTTTCTTTCTTTCTTTCTTTCTTTCTTTCTCTTTCTTTCTTTCTTTCTTTCTTTCTTTCTTTCTTTCTTTCTTCCTTCCTTCCTTCCTTCCTTCCTTCCTTCCTTCCTTCTTTCTTTCTTTCTTTCTTTCTTTCTTTCTCTCTCTCTCTCTCTCTCTCTTTCTTTCTTTCTTTCTTTCTTTCTTTCTTTCTTTCTTAAAATAATGAATGGGTTATATGCCAAGAGATGCAGGCCATTTTGCTG
>PVJX010043297.1:0-13744 GCA_004027295.1 Dolichotis patagonum
CATCCTACCAAGTTAATACAATACAATGCACATGCATCTCTTCCTTCTAACCCTGCCTTGAATGTGAGGCTACTACAGATCTCTCAGGAGAAGTACAGTACAGCACAAGGGGGCCACAACAGTGCTCATCCGAGAATGTACGCACGGGATTGGGAGGGGTGGTGGCCAAATCAGGGTTCAGATGGAACGGCCAATGCATGGGTAACAGTTCTCAAGGATGGAGCCCCTTTCTTATCATCTGATAAAGGAGTCAAACAACAAAGATCCCCAAGTGCCAATTGTGTACTTCCTGCCTCACTCCAAGGTGGCTGTCTGTCTCCTTCTTTCTCTTCCCTTTCCAATAAAGTAAGTTTGTTTATTCTTCTAAAACTTGTATCACTAATTATTTCACAGGTATAAAGTGTTACAAACCCTAGCTGTGATATATCATCATCAGACATGGAAATCAGGCTCCTAAAGCAGTAGGTGCCTCCCTGTGGATGCTGGGGGTTGTGGTCCCCTCTCCACCTGACTGTTGGCTCCGGTTTCTCCCCCCCCCTTAATGTAGGGGAGTCTCCCCCTTGATCATGGTGGCTGGGACCTATGGGAACCACACTGAAGAGGAAGTGGAGCCTTGCTGTGAGGTCTCAGGCCCTCCTGACAGGTCACTCTAGGGAATCCATTTACTCAGGGTGGCTTCTGAGCAGTGTGGCATTGTATTCCTTGGGGACTGCATCCTATTTGGGTTACAAACATTACAGGAGAAGAAAATTCACAATGTGATTGCTTTATGGTTTGAAGAGAACCCACGTTCACTCCATACAAAATCCTCTAGGCCTAGCACCAGGCTTCTGTCTCAGAGGGCTCCCAAAGATAAGGAATGGTTTGGCCCTTAATGATGAGTACTACACTCCCAAGGACTTTCTCTCTGTCTAGTTCTCACAATAAATCAGGAAAATGTATGAGACTGGATTTTTAAGGAAGTAGGATATTGGTGCAAGGAATGTTAACCTAGATCATGTTGACTATAAGGACACACTAAGCAAGTATTTTGGATGTAATGTAAAGATTTTTATTTTCTTCTCATTATTGGGAATAGAACTGAGGACCTCGTACTTAACAGGTAGGCACTTTGCTGCTGAGCTAAATCCCTGGCTGATGCAGCAGATTATGGACTTAAAATGTGACTGGTTTATTTGGCTGGTGGACTGAAATAGGGATCAGGAGATGCTCACTCTTTTTTAAAATTTTATTTAAAGAAAAAAAACAGAAAAATAATAGAAATATTACATAATTTCAAAAAAACAGTAAGAAATCACTAGCTGATAAATGACATGTTGTCCTTTTAGGAATAGTTGTTCAAGTTACAAAAGGAATTTCTTCAGTTGTTCTTTGTCATGGAAGTATCTTGTTTCTGCTTTATATTTGTATGAAAGTTTTGCTGGGTACGTCAGTCTGGGTTGAAAGTTCTTTTCTTTCAGGGCTTCAAATATCTCACTCCAAGCTCACCTTTACTTGAGGTTTTGTGCTAAAAAGTCTACCATGATTCTATTGAGCCTCTCTTGATATGTGAGTTGTGTCTTCTCTCTAAAAGCTTTTAGTATTCTGGTTTTATGCTGCATTTCTGGGATCTTAATTATTATATGTCTGGGTGTAGATTTATGTTGGTTGTGGTTGTTTGGTGTCCCACATGCCTTAATTATCTGCATATCAGATTTTCCCCATGTTTGAGAAATTTTCTGCTATTACTTCTGTGACTAATTTAGTTATGACACTTGTGTTGAGTCCTGCCTCTTTACTGATGCCTATTAGTTTTATATTTCTCTTGGCATCATCTTGAATCTGCTGGATTATCATTTCATGTTGCTTTGTTATTTCTAAAAGTCCTATCCTTTCCTGATCATGAATTGCAATCCTGTCCTCAAGGTCTGAAATTCTAGCCTCAGCTTCATTTAAAAGGTTTTGACAGCTTGCAATAAAATTTTTTGTTTCTTGGGTGTCTCTTTAAATTTGTCTCATGAATTCTGCTTGTTTTCTATTTTGTCCATTCAAGGTTTTAATCAGTTTCCCATCCTCCTGTTGTTTTTTAACAATTTATTCTCTAGTTGTACTGAGCATCTCCTTTTCTAAGGTTAGTATTTCTGTCTTTACATGAGAGATTAATTCTAATTTGATTTCCTCTATTGCCTTATGGAGTTGTTTTTTTTAGTACACTTTCTATCTTTTCAGATATTTCCAGTGTGTTACTTTTGAAGTCCTCTAATTCAGTGTCTCCTGTACATACTCCTGAGGGACTAGATGTTTGAGAGTGCATTTTGCTTTTTCATTTTGCCATTTTCCCCTTTCAGGTTAATATTTTGCCCTTGAATCCCACTAGTGTCAACTATTGGTAGTGTGTACCTTGGGGTCCTACTATTAGGTTGATGTTTGTCCAATTGCTGGGTCCCACAATGAAGAGGTGGGCCAGCCATTTGAATTACCCCTGAAAGTCCTATGGGGTGAGTCCTATATTCTTCATAGGCTAACAACCTAAGAGTACTGGTAGAAATCAACTCCTAGCTCCTGCTGTTATTATGTCTTCAGGTTGTTCAGAGTCACCCGATCTCCCTATTTATATTGTTTATTTTGGCTGGGACCCTAGTAAGTCTCTGGGTTTCCCAAAGGCCCCCTTAATTTTGTTTGGGTTGGGAGAGGCCTTACTGTTATCCTCCTCACCCTACCTGATATTGTCTGTTGGGAAGAAGGACTCACCCACCCAATTGCCATGCTTGCCAATGGCCTATACTGGATACAGCTTCACTGTTGCTCCTGTTTACCCACTGAAAGTGGCAAACTCTATTTTATGGGCAAACTCACCTCACTGATGGAAGCCTGCTGAGTTCTTCTATTTGAATGAGGGGTTACTGAGTCTCCCATTAATACTGCATGGTTAATACACTGGAGTTCAAGTTTCTGGGTGAGGTGTGGGTACCAAATATGAACAGCAATACTAGGTCCAGTACATGGGGGGGCCCTGATGGCAGTGGTGGGACTGTGGGGTTGTGTGTCATGGGCTAGAGTGCTAGCTTGTGAGGTGTGTGGCCAGGACTGTGGGGACATGGGAGTGGCCCAGTTCTGGCTTGGCCCCACCTACACCACTGACTGGAGTTCCTGGGTTCTGCAAGTTGTTCTGTCAGGAAATTAGGGGTCTTTGGAGGGGTCAGAGTCTAGCCTGTCCCTGTGTGCTCCACTGGCTGGAGTTCCTGGGCCCTGTGGGGTGTCCTGCTGTGATAACAATGGTTAGAGTATGAGCCTGGGTCTAGCCTGTCTCCATGCATTTCACTGGCTCAAGTACCCAAGTTCCATGAAGTGGTCTGTTGGTATGCAGGGGGTCATGGGAAAGGCCTGAGTCTAGCCCGGCCTCAAGTGTACCACTGCCTCGAGTTTTCAGGTGTCTCACAGTGGTCTACTGGGACGATGGGGATCATGGGAGGTGCCTGGGTCTAGACCAGCACCTCATGCACCAATGGCTGGAGTTCCTGTGTCACCTGAGTTGGTCTTCCACAACAGGGCTCAAAAGAGGGGCTTAGATTTAGCATGGACCCATATGTGCCAGTGGCTGGAGTTCTTGGTTCCCTCAAGGTCGTCTGCTGGGACAATGGAGGTTGTGTGAGGGGCTGAGGGCTAGATTGGCCAGAAGTGTGAAGCTGACTGGAGTTTCTGGGTTCCATGAGGTGGCTCTCTGTTATTCTTCTTTTTAATTCCCATAGGAATTAAAAATGCTTTGTGCGAGGTCACGGGGACAATGTTTTTGGCTTGTTCTCCTTCCAGGACATGTATGCCTTATGCCAGGTCATGGGGAGGGCAAATTGCCTCATTTTCTTCTTGTTACTCCTGTTAGTGTCAGCATGGCTTGTATTTCCTCACAGGAATGAGAAATTTCGCTGGTTTTCCTCTCATGACCTGCATGACTTGTATTGAGTAACAGGAGAGGTGATCTGGCTGCTAGTTCTTCTTGCTATTCCTCCCAGATCCAACATGGCTTTGAAAGTGTTCTTTCTTGCTATAAAAGAGATCATTTAACAGAAATGTGGTGACACTGAAGTGCATGAAACTCTTTCACTCATAACATCACACACAAAGTTGCAGGAAACTGTTTTTATACGTCACCGGAGTACATTCAAAAACCTCAGCAAAATTTTAAAACATTAAACAAAGAGATAAGTAATATAATCATTTAATTTGTTTACAACTATTATGTTTATACATGATTGGTAATTACTCTATGGCGTGATGGTGCAGTATTAAAGTCATCAATTATAGTGAGACATCTTTATATTACCAGGGCTCACAATAGAAAAACATGGACGTGACCTATTTATAGTTATGTAGGATAAATGAAGACTGAAAATGTACTGTATCTACAAAACAGAGGTAAATTTGAGTTGTTTTAAGAAAAATGAGTGGATCTTGAGATAATGAGGCTATACTAATTCAGACAAAGAAAGTTAAATATCATTCAATGTCTCTAAAATAAGAGACACACATTATAAACAATTCAAAAAACAAAATAAACTTATTAAGGAATTGAAAAGTAACTTCTGTGGAAAGATGAAGAAATCTGAGGCACAGCAAATGATACAGAGAATGTAAAGATCACCAAGATGTTACATATAATCATTACATATCACAAAAGTATAGTGATAAGAAATTTATAAAGAATGTTGGATAAAAATAAAAGGTAAAGAAATTTGGAACATTTTTTAGGTGAAAATGATAGACTAGAATATTGGAAAGAAAAGGAAGAAGCATTTGTGATACGAAATGGAAAATGAGGGCGTCTACAAAGCAGGATACAGTAACTGTGGAAAGTTAAGAAATGTACACACAGATATATTGTAAATATCCAAGCAAATTTTTGAAGGTACGAGTTTTCTTCCTTTGATTGTTAATTGCTGCAAGTATTGGATTTATCTATTGGTCTTTTCTTCAATTGATTTAGAAAAATCATCTATTCATTTCAATTGAGTATTTCTTATTTTTAGGTGGATCAATTTTTTAAGTTCTCCATTCACTGTATGCTGGATATTCTTTCATTGTCAAAGGAATAGCTGGAAAATAATTGTCACACTTTATAAGGGAAATAAATTAGAAAATCCTAAATACTTCATAGTTTGTTTTATGTAAGAAACAGGAATATAAATGTGTTAAATTGCAAATTAAAGAGAGGTAAAAAACAGATATTTTGCAAAACTAAAGGGAACCAAGAAATGGAGGGATATTAGAGGTAATCTGGTGAAACAAGAATTAAAGTGTTTTAAGCATATCTGTAAGGGTTTAAAATAAATGCATCCATTATACACCATAAACACAATTGAAAAAATGAATAAGAACTAAAAAATTTAAAAAGCTAGAAAAATTTGAGACAGAGGGAGATAATCATAGATGAAATCGAGAAACTCACTAACAGGATCAACATAGTTGCTGTCACTGTTTTCTTTCAGAAAAGAGCATAACACAGCACAGGCACACATATTCTCACCACAGGAAGAGGGATCTGTGAACCACAACAGAAATATGCAGGAGCTGGAACAGCAATCAATCAACTTACAGATCAGCAGAGCAAGACCTAGACAATGGGGATGACATTCACACAGCATCCAATTCTATATGGAGAAAACAGCTGTTCATGGCACTCAACATTTCACACCTTCATAAAGCAAGCATCATTAATATAAAAAGCGTGATCTGAGTATATGGACAAAAATGAAAGCTGATGAAGAGTTAAAAATGAAACAGAACACTATCACAAGAGCTGCCATATACTCTTTTTTTAATTCTATTTTTTTAAATTTTATTTTAAAAGGGAATAAAATTAAACACAACAAAACAAAATAGAACAGGACATAAGAAACCATAAATTTCAAAGCTAGACAACCAGAGATCTTCACTATCTGTCATATTATCTCTTGTTTTTTTCCAAATGGTTGTCATCTTTGCATATGGGGAGCTCATACTAGATAACATAGCCAATCTTTTCACAAGATGAGTAGTTCACTGGCTTCCACTTGCTAAGCATGGGGTTGGGGGCCACAGGATGGGGGACAAGATGACATGAAATGTCTGATTCTCAGCCCACATGCTGGTAGGATCACAGCTGCCTCCCAGAGAGGGGAGGAGTTCCTTGTTCTCCCAGCACCTTGAGTCAAGCACACAGCACAGGTCCCAATGCATCAGGGTCTCTCTCCTTCAGGCCGCCGAAAGTCTGTCACACTCACAGCCACCCCCCAGAGACAGGAGGAGTTCCTTGTTCTCCAGGTACCCCAAGTCAACTGCATGGTGCAGGTCCTGATGTACCAGGGTCTCTCTCCTTCAGGCTGCTGAAAGTCTGCCACACCCTCAGCCAGAGAGGGGAGGAGTTCCTTCTTTTCTCGGTACCCCAAATCAATGAAATGATTTAGGTCCCAATGTGCCAGGGTCTTGCAACTTCAGGCTGCCAAAAGTCTGCCACACTCACAGCTGCCCCCCAGAGAGGGAAGAAGCTCCTTGGTTTCCCAGCACCCTGAGTCAACCACATGGTGCAGGTCCAGAGGTGCCAGGGGCTCTCCTCTGCAGGCCTCAAAAAGTCCTCCATACTCACCTGCTATTTCTTTCTGATGAATTGACCATTCCATTTCCAAAGTTCTGAAATGGCCAATAGACCACAAAAAGAATTCTCTTTAGGCTCCTGTTTGAAAGCAGCAGCTACAGTAATATTCTGGCCTTGCTTCAGGGCCACTAACATATACTCTTGAATGTGTCTTTGTAACCAGACTTGCCCAGAGAGCTCACATATTCTGTGAACATTGACTGCTCTGAAGGTGCAATTGCAGTGCTGTTTATGGAGCATGAAGATATGCAAATAAGGTCTCCCTGTGATCAGGAAAACCAACTCAGCATTCAATCTACAGCTCTACAAAGGAGTCTAGCCCTGGATGCTCCACTGTAGTTACTCAGTGATTAGGACTTTGCTCAGAGGATCACTTTGGAATTCAGGCTCAGTTGGGGTTTCTTGTTGACCCTTCTGAAAGGTAAATTATGGAGAACAAGGCATAAGGGAAGGGGAAGTGAACATGACTGGGATAAATAGTGGACATGTGTGACAGTTTCCTGACCAGGATGCCCTTGTGTTTTCAGGTGTCCAGGCTGAGGAGAAGCTGGTGGAGTCAAGGGAGGTTTGGTGCAGCATGGGGATTTCCTGAAATTCTCCTGTTAAACTTCTGGATTCACGTGCAGTAGCTATGGCTTGCACTGGTTCAGCCAGTCTCCAGGGAAAGGCTTAGAGTGGATCATATACATCAATTATGACAGTAGTTACATGAGCTACACAGACACCATGAATGGCCGATTCACAATCTCCCAAGAGAATGACAGGAACACTCTGTAACTGCAAATCAGCAGCGTAAGACCTGAGGACAGGGCTCTGTATCACAGTGCAGAAGACACACAGTGAGGGGACATCAGTGTGAGCCTGTACCAAATATCTCCCAAATCTGAAACAGAAATGGGTGCTCTTTCCATGGGGAAAGAAACAGGGCAGCAGAAGAAGATGCAGGAAAGGAAGCTGGCATGTGAGGGCTTTCATTTGGCCTCTAGGATTTTCTTTCTGTTTTAACATCCTCTGACTTGAGGATATCCTGAAATAAATAGCATTTAGATGACTTTTGACCTATCCAAAGTCAAGAAAACAGTCTCAGTTAAAATTAACTGCATGAGTGCATATATATGTACTTTATGTACTTACCTTTTCCATCTTCAATTTAGGAATTTTACTTAATATTTATCCATAGCATCTCAAGGAAACCTAAAAATTTTGTGAAATGCCATTTGTTTTAAAGTCATATTAAGTGGGTGTGGTGGCTCATTCTTCTAATGCTAGAACTTGAGTGGCTGAGGCATGAGAATCAATTGAAAATGGAGACCAGTGTGGATTACTAAGTGAGCCCAAAGCCAACCTGAACTGCATAGTGATACCATTGCTCTAAAAGACAAAAAATTTTGAATGAACATTATCTGAAAAAGAATTATCTAATTTTATTTTCATGATTTGTTGTCAAATGCTAAAATAAATGCTTCAGAGTTTGGAATTATATCCATGACATCCCTGTTTATAAGATCTGAGAATGCACAGCCCAATCCTCCCTTTGGCAATGTAAGAATACCTGATTCCAAGACCAGTCCCAGTTCCATTAGGAGTCCCTTGTTCAGGGAGGGAAGAAGGGTAGAGGGGGAACCTGGTGAACTCAGGAAAGAGCCCATGGGCTTTGGTGAACTCTTTCTGTCTAATGGCAGTTGCAGTACTTGGACTTACACTTTCTTTTTGGACATTACAAATTAGAAATTCATAAAATATAACACGGTACCAGGTAAACACTGTCTCCCCACTCTGTTTCTATCCCTTCCTCTTTCTCTATCCACATTCATTTAAATCAATTAAATAATGAAGAATATGTAAGAACAAATGCTCTGCTTTCATATAGTTATGATTTCCTTTTTTAAAAAATTATGTATTATTTTTACCCTTTTTCTGTTTTGCTTTTTTTCACTTTAAATAAAATTTTTGAAAAAGAAAAAAGAGTTTCCTTCCTGAACTGATTTTCATAATTCTGCTCATACATATTTAGTTCATTTTATAACAGTCTCTTGTCTCAGTTGATTCTGCATTTATCAATGTCATATACTTTAATTTAAAACATCAAATATACTTCCATAATTAATGTAATTGTTATGATCTTCTTTGAAGCAGGCAGATTATAATCAGAAGACATTTGTGAGCCACATGAACAACAAACATTGTCACATAAAGTTAAATCTTCTTAAAAGGTGCACCATGGAGAGTTCCTATAGACCAGGCCAGAGGGTTTGCAGGTAGGATATAACATGTACCCTGAATCTAGAGAGCCACAGTATAAAAATCTCCACAAAATGGAAATTTATTCAGCTGTTAGGTGCAAAGCTGGACAAGCTGAGTTGTGGAAAATCCTAGGCAGTATTGATGATCGTATGGTATATGTGGCATTTATTTTTCTTTAAAACAAGTGATGTTAGTGCATGAATATTTTTTTCTAAACTAAAACTTCAGTATTGATGTTCAATGGCAGTACTTACACTTTGATAGGAAGAAGTGTTTTGGGTTGCACTTTGGGCGCTCTTCTCTAAAATGGTATCCACCCTTACCCCAGAGTAAGTGTTTGGACTTTAAATGACTCCTTTGGCTCATGGGTAGACTTACCTCCCAGGGCAGGAATATTAAAATGTGAGGCCTACAGCAGTGCTTTGTTCATGAAGACATCAACATGTTAAAGGGATTCATTCATTGATGAGGTCTCAGCTGAATGACCTGTTAGAAGATGGGAAGTAGTTCACAGGGCTGTGCCCTTGGACCCAGGGACATGTTGAGCAGTACAGTTACCACTGCCTGTTGGTGGCAACCCAAGATATTAAATCAAAATTGAAGAAGCTGTGAAAGGTTTTCCAAAGCCAGGCACCATCATAAAACAGAGCCATGTGAACCATGGTCTCTAGGAAACTGTGAGACTTAAGATGGAGGAGAAATTGTGGGAGAAGCTCATCAGTGGGTGCTGTGTGAAGTTCCATAGGTGCAAGGTGTTCTGGGGTGCTGCTGAGCAGTAGGAAGACTGCTGCTAACACTACTATACTATTTATTACACAAATCCAGCAGAGAAAAATTTAATGATATCACAAAACATGATCATTCTCAAAGAAGTCTACAATTCCACTCTTATTAAGCCCTATATATTTCATACACATATTGAAACATTTTATGATATCCTAAAACATATGTAATTCTGACATTTAAATATCAGTTCAAGCAGAATCAAAACAAAATTAAAGGAAACAAGAACACTACCTACCAGTAAAACTTTACCATGAGAAATTTTCCAGCTATTTCAATCGTAATTGTCACAGAAAATAAATATCACTCAATATATGAATGGACAAATGAATTGTGCAACAGATTCCTTTAAAATTAGTTATGCCTTCTGATGTTAAACACATTGCCATTTTTTCTCTTGTTTTTCATACTAGATCTACTAGTGTTTTATTCAAATTTTTTACCTCATTTATGTTGCCACATAGGCATTCCTTCCTACCTGTGACTTCTCTCCAATGCAATTCTGCTCTGAATTTATGAATGGATATGGTTCTTTGCTGCCTCAGTATTATCACACACAAGGACTGCTCCACTTCACCGATCCCTGCAGGTTTTCTCATCAGCTATATTTAAAATCTTTAGCTCTCCAGAATTGGTGTGGTGACTTCCTCCTTACATCCTCACAGTGACAATATATCCACATTTGGAGTGAGTCACAAAGCACACCAAGAGGATCTGCATACTGTGAGGATTTTACCTATGGGAATATCATGAAAGAAGCTGACATTTTTATTTGATATCTGCAATCTGGATATTGATGTAGTTTTTATTTCCTGTGGAGGTCAGTTTGATAGAAATCCATTTTGACCTATAGCTCCTCCCTGGGGCCCCCCTCTTGGGCTATATATAGTGCAGCAGAAATATCAAGGAGTCCCTCCTTCAAGTGGGAAAGTCCTTTCAAATCTGTATAATGATTCAAATCCCTGAATCAGAATGCAGTGTCCCTCAGGCCTCTGTCTTGTCAGTAGCTGTCCTCCACTGAAGACTTCAGGTACAATTTGTCTATGGCCAAATTCCTGCTAAGGGCCTGAAGTGAATGAGGAAATTTTCTTGTCTCAGTGTCAGCACATTACTCCTTTCTGTAGATGGAGACACTGAAGAGGAAATCCTTAGGAATTTTCCTGAGCCATATTGGATTGAAATAGAGTACAAGAGTCACTCTGTTTCCAGTTATCTGGGCCAAGACAGAATCTGAACCACCACCAGGAATCCAATCATGAAGATGCTCTCCAAAAATTAAAATGATAGCCACATCTGATAGCAGAAGGAAATGCTCAAAATTTTCCTTGCATGACCTTCCCTTCCAGCATAGTCCCATACAAGTCACAGGAACAGAAATTCTTGGGTAAGATAGTATCTCAAACTACTGCTGTTAGGCTCAGCAGCTGCAACTACACAACTCCAGAGGAACCTGTGGCAGTCATCCTGGTTCAACACCTTTGATCACAATTACACTGGGAACTGGCAGAAGAGACCCCTATCACAGGCTTGGTCAGTGTAGAGGTCTCCCTGCAGGCACCAGGCAGTTACTGTTGACACTTCTCTGCTTTATGAAAGCTGCACTGGCTGAAAGTCCTGTAGTCTCTAGTTTTTACAGTGGCCTGAGATTGTGATGAAACACTTCCAATGACTCCCCTTGTCCTCAGGCATCCCGTCTGATCTGAACCTTTGGCTGTCAGGACCTTTCCTGCTGACACCTGACCAGAGACATTCTCTAACCTGCTAAGTCATACATGGTTCTAGTGCAGTAGCTGTGTCTGTAATTGTATCCATCAGCTGCCTGGAAATCTCTACAGTGAATGGTGTTGGAGACCACTGCAAAGTGACTCTGAGTAGGATTTAAAATTAACTAATAGGCTTTCTGTGTTTATATATGACTCTGTCCTAGGCATCGGCCCCTTGCCTGGTGACAGGAGCTGATTCATGGGAAGTGAACTATATAAGTCCATAAATCACTGGTCCTGACTGAGGCCTACTGTGGCTTGTGAGGCCAGAGATACCTGAAAAGGAAAGATACGAACACATTTGAGGACATCTTGGCTCCAAGACTAGTTAAGTTAATAGAAACTGCAGCTGAAAGAATGTCACTCCTGCAGTCACACTGCTACCATAAATGTCATCCTAGAGATAAGATGGCTTCCCTAAATTTGTCACATTGAGAAGTCTTTGAAATGACTCCCAAATTACTTCTGAGTTCCCATGCTTTCCTCAGTTTTCCCTCTATTTGTTTGGACATAATAATAAATATGGGCATTCCACAGAAGTCTGATTTCAACCTCAGAATCTTGAAATCAGCTAAAGTGTTTTAAAATTACTGGAGCCCTAAAGTCATGCCACTTGTCTCATTTATTTAAGCCTTTGCTGTACACTTGTTTGGGAGATTGGGTTCTATGTCAGGACCAAATCATGATATAAAACATAAATTTTTTCTTTTTGGGGGGAGTTTCCAAAGATGGCGGACTGGCAGGTAGCAGGAGAGAGATCCTCTCTGAGAGAGACAGCTTAAATGCCAGAATTTAACACCCTGGAGAGACCCAAACAGAGAGAGATGGACTCTCTCAACCCCGGAAGAAACTAAAGTTACAAAAACTGTTCAAATATGAGGTACGGGGGCTACCATTAGTGAAGCTAAGATCAGCAAGCACTGCGCCCTCCTCGAGCCACCTGAATTCCTTTCCGAGAACTGCCTGACCAACCGAACTGCACCGAAGTGACTGGCTTGAGTGGCCGGAGCATGGAGCTGAACAGCCCTGCATGTGGCTCACCCGGACCCACCCTTGCACATGACCCACCCAGAGGCACCATGAATTTGTGCTGCAGCCACACTGAAGTCAGAGGTTTGGGAGCCCAGCAGTTCTCAGGGACCAGCACCAACATGCGGTGAGTGATGGGAATAAGACCCTCCCATGGGAAAGGGGAAATGTACTGGAAGACATGTTGGATTTGGGCAGGACAGCCTTAACTCCATAAGGAAGTGGCTTCAGTTGGTTGTTCCCCTCGCTGAGCGGATTGGTGGAATCAGCTTGGATTGGGCCATGCCCATGGCTGGGACCCAGTGGGTTGCTACAAACTAATTCCCTGAGCACAGCCACACACTGATGGAGTGAAGGCCTGCAAAGGTTGACTGGCCTGGAGGAAAGAAGCCAGTACACACTGCGCTGCTTGAACTTTACTCTCTGATAGTGGATGGCAGCAGACAGAAGCCACTAGCCTGCATGCTCCAGAGGAGCCTTAACCAGCAAGAAAAGGGGCTGGGAATTACACTATACATGTGTATGGAAGGAACCAAAACCCAACAAGAGGGAAAAATAAGAAAAAAACCCTAGCCCCCAACCCTGAGAATACTGATCCAGGACAGGTAAATACCAAAGAGATTGAGGGCAGCAAACATGCAACATCAAACAGCGGTAGCAGACATAAAGACATATCTTCAGGACCTCATAAGCAGGATCAAAACTGAAATATTAATTCAAATTAAACAAGAGATAAGTAGATTAATAAAAGAAAGGCTGGGCACCTGTCAAGAAGACACAGACAGAAGAAGGGAGAACAAAAAAATATAGAAACATTTAATGAAGAAAACAAGAAAAACCTAGAATTCAAGAAGCAAATTCAAAGAGATTATCAGGAAAATAAAGACTCCATAGAAAACTGCCAAAACTGCTTGAAAGAAACCAAAGATTGACTATCACAAATTGAACACAGGCTTGCAATGTGAGATCATGAAAGGGAAGATCTCTTACAAATAACAAGGGAGCAGACAGGAACAATTGAAAGGCCAGAGGACGACAAGAGGATCTATAACATAAGAATAAAGCATGTAAATGAAGAAGCAGGATTCAAAACAGAAGAATTGCAAAGCCTATTCACAGAAATCATTAAGGAAAACTTCCCAAGCATAGAAAAAGGAAATGATATGCAGGTGTATGAAGCATACAGAAGTCCAGCCACCTACAACCAAAACAGAGCTACACCTACACACATAATAATCAAGATCCCAGAAATTCAATATAAGAACAGAATATTAAAAGTCATCAGAGAAAACAAACAGATCACCTATCAAGGAAAACC
>PVJX010043298.1:0-13742 GCA_004027295.1 Dolichotis patagonum
CTGTCAGGGAAGCTACTTATACCTCAGGGCTTCAGAACTGAGGTTACTGGTGTCACCAAAGGTCAGTCTGGAAGATCACTGGCTTAGTGTTAAAATGAAGTACATGACTTTTTACAGAGGAAGGTCAGGAGTCTTCTGGCATCAGTCAGGGAGAAGGACAAAACTCACTTGTGATGACTATGCCATGGATCTGACGAAGGTGTGGCTACTATCTTTTAAAATCCAGGGTGTGACGGAGGTGACAGTGACGCACACTTCTGAGTGGACCTGGTGGGCTGTGGAGGTGTGGCCTTGGACGCTCCTGGCCCTTCCTCTCCGGGCACTGTTCCCAGCTCACTTCCTGGCTGCCATGGGCTGAGCACCTTTGCTCCTCCCCACCCTCTGCCATGAAGGTCCTGCTTAGAGCCAGCTGGCCGTGGAGCGAACCCCTTGAGCCAAATAAACGTCTCCTCCTTTAAACTGTGGCACTGGGCAAGGTGTTCAGCAAGAGAAAGGCTGAGGGACGCTCAGGAAAACTACAGGTGTGTATGCAGGTAAGGCTTTGAAAGAGCCCACACAGCTGGAAACCTCTTATTATTCATTCTTTTAGATACTGACTTGAATCTGTCTTGGTGGCAGCAACGGCAGGTCCTGGCAGGCAGAGATCAAACAGACAACACTCTCAGTATTGGCTCCCCAGACCCATGTGAGCGGCCTGTGTGACACGGTTGTGTCCCACACCTTGGGGTCAGGCAGGAGGGGACTGGAAGGCCTCCTGGCTGCACAGAGGCCTGGACGGAGGAGGTGAGGGCTGCACAGAAATGCTTCTGCCCTCGGCGGGAAGGTGCTCCCCCAACACAGACTGATTACACCTACACAGAGACGGGTGGAGTCAAGAGGACGGCGAGGGAAGACCAGAGGCGCGCAGCTTCTTTATTCCAGATGAGAAGAGAGAGGAAGATTTATGTGATCCTAGCCTTGCAGCCCTGGACGGGAGATGCTGGGAAAATGCTTCCCCAGGTTTAGCTCTGCAGAGGGCGGTTCTGGGAGCCCTATTTCCTTTTCGCTGTCACAGTGAGCACGGTGACAGGAGGCAGCCAGCACAGCAATCCTATCTCAGGGGAATCTTCAACCAGATGCACGGGAAGCTTTTTTTATTTTCCTCCTAAACTAATCCTGAGTTGCTCAATGATGCACAGGCTGCAAACAGATCAACCACGGTGGCCTACAGTTTCGGTAGATGCAGGATCCTTGCCTCTTCCCTGAAGTCCCTCCATGGTGGGCGCGTCAAAAAGCATAAAACTATTTCTTTTCAACAGTCCCACATTCGGACATTTGTCTCTGCACCGGATTAGGTAAAATCTCATTAACGAGATGTTAAAAATGCAGATGTATTTCGAATCCCGCCAGGGCTGTGCAGTCACGGAAGCACAGGGCACTGCTGGTGGCTTTTCCCGACCGTGGGCCCGAGGTTCTTCCAGGCCCGCACCTCCCCTCTCTACTCTCTTCCTTTAGAACCAACAGGTGACAGGAAGACTTTGCAGTACCGTGGTCCCTCGGTTCACCAATTTAACTCTTTCCACAGCCCTGGTCATAGAATTAATTTGGCTGCAACCGGAGCTGTGGAATAAATTCTGCGACCAGGATGGTGGGAAGAATTAAGTTTGTGAACCAAGGTACCCCTGTTCTGCAGGCCTGGTTTTTACCACTTTTAGAAAAATGCCAAAGGCAAATTTAGATTTCTTACAGATTATTCTATATACAAATTAGAGATTACAGATTCCATTTGTTGAAACTTCTTTTTTCAAACAACAAAATGAAATCATCAGTCTCTCACTTACAGGACTCAGAAACACAGATCAGCAAATTTTGCAGCACTCGAATCTCTTTAAATGTAGCAAAAATTCCGAATAGCAGCAGCACCAGGTAGGTAGTTCCTTGGAAAACAGCACAGTATCTGGACAGACGGACATCTACCTCCCGAAGCCACGGTGAAGGGCCACGTGTGTACAAGCACCGCGCAAAGCTGCTTCGTACACAAAGCACCTAAGAAAAGCTCTGATCCATCAACGACCTTTCAGGCCCCCTTTAAAATGAGGAAAATTAATACAGGCAAAAGAGCCATGCCACAGGAACACTAAGCCTTGTGATATTTACATCTACTGAAGAGTAATTTAGTACTTTCCTCTAAGTCAATTAAAAAACATCCTCCAGAGCAATCTAAAGCCGATGCCAAGGAGCCGACCTGCCCCGAAGACCGCCTGCCCTTAAGGGACTGCTCTGGCTTTGCCTCAGGGGAAGGGACACCTGGGTATTTACCGCTTTGGAGGCAGCCTTTGAAGCCAAAAGCTTGACTTCTAATTAGGGTGCAGGAGGAAACTACCAAAGCTGCGGTTTCTAAATTTTTTATCTGAAAGTATGAAAAAACTTTATTTATTAAATATTCTTATCTATGCTGCGAAGAGTCACTGCCCCACGAGAAGCTGCTGGTGAGACCCTCACACGCTCTATGGCTGTCGGTGACTTCTGGTGTGCTGTGGTTTATGAGTGACTCCAAAGCCTTTACGCAGCAGAAAGGTGAGGGCACAATGGGCGCTGCGTACAGAGCCCGAAGGGGAAGGATGATGGTGACAATATTCTGCACCAAAGGGAGATTTCTGATTGTCTTAAGGCAAGTATTTAGTTAACAGCAGTCATTTCACAAAAAAGCCCCCGTGAGCCTGCGATAAGAGGGTGTTGGTGAGTGAGTTATCAACCAGGTCATTTGAAAAGAAAAGAAAAAGTAAGAAAACAACATGCCCCACCCATCGTCAGGATAAAAGCCACAACTTAAGTGCGCAAAATGAACTTGCATTTAGGAAGACGCACCTTCCAGGAAACGGCACTTTGAAATTGGACGTTTATGAAAATATTTGTGAAAGTGGTTCATCTTTAAAACTCATACTCCTGTTAACCTTAAAAATGGAGCTTTTACCTTTCTTAAAAATCTTACAAAGGAAGCAACTCAGTGGTTTCTCAAGTCATTTTTAAAAATTATGTTTGTGTGTTTATGGACGTGCATACATACATATATGTCATGTCATTTACATGTGTAAATTATAACATGAAATCTGTATATTACATACACATATTTACATAATACATACTACTTATATACGTGTGAGGTGTAACTGAAACATGCAATGTGCATTCAGATCGAAAATATGTATTACAGTAAAAGACACATTGTCATCAGCCCCTTGGCAGGCCTCCCCTGGCTTCAAACACACATGCCTGCCTCCCCACCTCTGAAGCACTCTGCGTACCCTCTTTTCCGAGCGTCTCTAGTTGCACTGCTGTAGCTGCCTCGATGCCCTGAACTGATTGAAAATGATTCCCCTTCATGTTCACTGCAACTTTGTGGAGGACCAGAGGTCGCCAGGTGCCAGAGCCCAGGAATAAGGTGGGTCGGGACACACCAGGGCGTCTGGTGAGCTGCCTTGGTGCTGGACGGCGTTTGCAGTAGCGTTCACCATACTTCTGATCACACCTGCTAAGGACACTCAGAAAGAGGACTCCACAAACTGCCGGAAGGATGGGAAGTATGTCCGAAGGTCCGGGAGTGTCCCGAGAGGGTTGCTGGCCATGCGCCTTCTACTGTGATAATGCTTTAATTTAAACATTCATCATGTTTTCAATCACCCTTGCATATAGTTCACAAAATCACTCCACACACTCGGGACAACTTTCTGTCTCTAAATTCAGGGCCTTTGTACTGCGTTACTTTTTACTTTAGATTTTTATTTTGAGACAATGTCTCGATAACTTGACCAGTTCAAATTTGGGTTCCTCCTGCCTCAGCCCTCCAGAGTGCTGGGTTACAGGCCTAGACCACCATGCCCACTCTCCAGGAGACTTTTTAAAACTTTGCACAACAACAGTATGACATTAAAAAGTTTTTGGAAAGTCAGACAATGCTGCACTTCTTTCATCAACACTATTCTGTGTCTTTCCCACGTGGGACAGAGGTTACTATCGAGGATGAGACAACACTGAACAAAACTTTTTAATCACTCGGAACTTGAAATTTTGAGTGAAAGTTGAAATTCTGAATCACTCAAAAGTACAAAACTTGAAATTTTAATCTAAAAATACATCTTACTGTTTCACTGAAAATATCTTGAAGCTCAGAATAACTCACACATTTTATTTCTTCATAGGATCTTAGCCTTTCACAATTCTGTCTTTAAAAATTTTATAATGAACGTGACACTGATGCAGTGATGCATGTGTATACAATTTGTAAGAAAGAATATATATTTTTAGGTGAGTATGCAAGAATATTTTAAGAGAGCAATCAAAGGAGCTGAAAGATTGCAGGTTTAAGGTCTGACTATCTGCAGTATTCAAATTTCTATATCATTATGCAACTAGTTACAGAAACACGCAAATTAATAGTTAAATCTCCTCCCCTTATACTGCACTAACGTTCTTTGTTTCCATATTACATTTGGAAAGAATCTCAGTTTAACGTCCTGTATGAGGGAAACTGCCGCAACTTTAGCGCTAATCCGGCCTCCGCGCAGGGCACCCACGGCGTCAGCGAAGCCCTCTTCAGGGCTGCTGCTGTGTGTGGCCTTTGTGGGCTCAGATGACCACCGTTAGCCCAGGACTCTATAATGCTGCCGTGTTTGCGGAGGGCTGCACATTATAAACTGAATGCTTGGGGATGGTTTGGATCACAGATGTGTGCACACATCACAAATGTATTTCTCAGCTCAGAAAACCCACTCTTCCTGGCTCTCGCCTGACTCACTCGTGGGTGGTGGGGATGGCTCCGGGATGGCTTCAGAAAACTGCCAAGCCGGTGACAACCAGGCTGGGGTCCTGAATTCTGCACTGACTCATTCTTCTGTGCCTCCAAGTGTCCTCCCCAAGTCTCCAGGCTTCCAGGTCCTGTCGTAAACACTATCCCTACAAAACTCATTGGACTTACTAAGCCTACTTCAACAGATAAGAAAACCGAGGCGTGGAGGAAGTGGTCAAACTGTGAGAAAGTTACATTCCACAAACACAGCACCCTCCACACACGCACAGCTCTGCGCTGCTCTGCCTGCCACTCAGCAGGGCAGAACCGGCACCGTCAGGCACTTCAAGCCACAGCCAACCCGAAATCCCCGCTCCTTCCCTGCCAGCGTCCACGTGCAGAGCCGCTCCCACCTCAGAATGCGCTGGGCTGGCGGCTCTCGGGGCAGAGCAGGACAGGGCGCCCGGGAGCTCTGAGGGCAGCGGGCGTCAGCACAATGCACGGGGCCTGGAGAGCCAAGGGCAGCACCTGCGGGGACACGTGATCGCTCCATCCAAGGCCGGCGGGAGCGCACACAAAAAGGCCTGGCCAGAAACCCCGGCCTCTGAGAGACGTGCAGTCGTATTTGAAAAGAAACAAACACAGGGAAAATCCAGGCTACTTGTACTAATTCTCCTACACTTATTAGAAATGACACCCACCTTCAATGACTAATGTGACTTTCACTGTACTTTGGGGAGAGGAGACAATAGATTTATGACTAAAGTTTGGAAAACTGTTCACTGACATAGCCCTTACAGTAACTGTAGTGGGTCTGTTTATTAATTTGTCACAACTAAGTCAATAAGAGGCTCACTAATGTCCTACTACTTGATTGGGTTTGCAAGTGATTATCTTCAGAACTTGATTTAATTGGAAACCTCTCAATTTACAAGGTACATTAAACTCTCTGTCGCATCCTAAGATTATTCAACATATGCAGGTCAATTACCAGTAAGCACTGTTTTGTACAAATGTCCCATAAAACTATAGCATGATGCGACAAAGAGGAAGTGTGAGACCTAATTCACAATGCTAAACTCAGGATACAGGGTGACAAAAGCATTCAGTCTTCCTGAAACTGGGCCTCGCCTCAGAACCGAGTAGAGGGAAGCCAAGGACGGCCCACCCCACGGCCAAGACACCCATCCTGACAGCTGAATCACCACGCCGCGCTGCCCAGACCATGCTAGCCACATGTCCGTTTGCAGGTCTGTGAGTTACAAGGCATTGTTAGCACTGCTCCAAACTCTCCCTTCCCCAGTTCGTGAGAGAATACAATCAATTACTGTCTGCCGCCTTTTCAGAACAGAGCAACAGAGCTACTACGCACAGGCTGGAAACGAACAGGGTGGGTAACGGACTCTTGGGACAGTGAGGCCTCGGAAGAACTATCAGCTGTGATCTAAATATTTGTAGTGACCCTCCAACTCCCGCCCAAACATTCAATGTCTTTTGAATATTTACAATGATTAGTGATTATCAGGGCTGACAAAGTGCTGCGAACCTTCTGGAGACGAGTGCCCACACTGCAACCCCAAACCACTTACCCATCGCAAATGCCCACACTGCAGTTAAACCCCATACTGAGGCTTTAGTTCAGAAAGCAACAGCTCATCACGAACGCCTTCTGTCTTAAAAGAAAACAAACACGTGCGCCACGGTTCCCCATCACGCTGGTCGCTGCCTGCAGACACTTTTCTGCCAGCGTCCACATGCAGAGCGGCTCCCAGGCCTCAGAAGGCGCTGGGCTGGCAGCTCTCGGGCAGAGCGGGACAGGGCACGTGGCAGCTCTGAGGGCAGCGGGCGTCAACACAACGCACGGGGCCTGGAGAGCTGTGGGAACAGTGCTGCCTGGAGGACAGGGCCATGCTCCTAACAGCTACCCTGCCTCTCCGTGAGGTACGCCTTCTCTTCTCCATACCAGGGCACTCGGAGTTTGTTTTCCAGTCTCACTGGATAAAAAAAGAGGACAAGGGAAAAAAAGTAAACATAAAATCTTCTTGGGTAACTACTGCTTGGAGTTAGTTAATTTTCAGAAGAGGCAATGAACTGCCTACAGTTAAGTGAAAACTGTATACTTATCAACAAAAGTATGTTAATCACAAAAACTCTGCCTCACACCATGTCCCTACAGTGGAGCTGGCTGTGTGCAAAGCAAAGCCCTCAATGCTGCGAGGGCCCAGTCACTTCTTACAGCGGCTCCCGGGGGGACTTGGGCAGCAGCAGCAGCTGGCGCCTCCAGGGGTCTGGGGCTCGAAAAGCAAACTACAGCGTTCACGGCGTCAAGAGCTCTGCATAGGGATGTGATGGAGGGTGACGAATACCCGAGTAAAGGCTGGGTGCTTACGACTTGTCATATTTTTATGTTTCACTAATTACACTGACCACTAGTGGGTGGAGAAGAGTTTCCAAAGGCAATCGAGATAGGAAATGAAACGCATCCTCAAGACCTTCCTTCCTACTAGACCTAAATACGGATTCTCAACCCTACTTCAATACTAGTGTCCTGGGCACTTTGAAACATGCAGGTCCTATGTGAACCAACTGGAACACACTACAGACTCCATCCTGAAAAAGCCTGACAATCACTGACGTGAAGTGACCACAGGAGTCCGACACTTTGTAGGCAGCACAGCCCAGGATCCAGGAAACGGGTCACGCGGATGTGGAGAGCAGGAAAGTGCACACTTTTCCACAGACTGGGTCTGTGCCATATTAACTAGGCACTAGCTCGCACTTGAGAAAGACGACGTAACGTTTTATTGCCTCATTCTTTTAACTGGTTGAGCAGTTCTAATTTGTAAACAGTTAATTCCCTAATAAATAAAATTTTGGGGGGCAAATTCAGTTTTGACCCTTTATGTTGGCTCCTAAATACAAACAACAAAAGCTCGAGCACGAAGCTGCCCCAGTGCAGGTGGCCCGCTCTGTGCCACGCTTCCGCGCAGTGCTCCCTTCCTGGCTGAGGGCCGGGCTGGGCGGAGAGCAGGGCAGGGCCTGGACCTCAGCAGCGGAGGGCGTCAGCGCCCAGTGGCCCTGGCTCCACGGTAGCTCACGGTAGCTCACTGCGCAGGGGGCGCCTGTTCAGCTCTTGCCTTCCCTCTCCTGGGGCTCTCTGGCTTGACTGGGGAAGAGTTTAATACGAGGCAGGGGCAGAGCAGGTCAGCTGCATTAATTTTATACGTGCAAGGGGATGACATGACAGCGAAGTCCAGAACAGCAACCGCAGCAAGGCACTTTTATACTTCTCAGACTGAAAACAGTAACTCTGTGAGGGAGTGATCAGACAAACGGGTCTTTGGACTAGGGTGGAACTCTCAGGACGTCACTACGAGACGGTGGCGTGTGGGAAGAGTGAATCCGCTGGACAACCGATATTCCAGCAAATTTATCTACTCAGGCCCCTTTGTGATAGCCGATCACGGGTCTTTGGGGGTTAAGGCTCCCGCGTCCGGGGAGGACACTTCATCCAAGGACTCTCCAGGCTCACTGTGTGTGGGAAAGGACAGGCCGAGAGGCCCTTCTGGTCCAAGACCCTCAGGGAGCTCAGACTGAAACAATGACCAGTGCAACAATCAGCATGTTTTGAGATAACTCTTCATTTTTATATGCCATGTTTCTCTTTGTAGTCAAATACAATAAGGTCAGAAATGAAAAATAAACCCAGCGTGCATTTATTTCACATCACTCTGCAATGTTTCTTTAATATGTTAACTGTGTACCCGGTAAATGTTTACAGTAGGGCACACTGCCAAGAACCCTCCCGCTCACTTTGAATACATTCGTCCTATCATTCTGCCACTTTCTGCTGCAGTCCTGGGAGTCCTCTTTTTTTAAAAAAAATTTTCACTGTTTTTTATTTTAAATAAAACAAAACAACAGAACAAAGCAAATCAGAACAGAACAATGCAAGCAACACAGGACTTCAAAACAAGACAACAGGATATCAACAGTGGCTACTATAATGTCTCTTGTTTTCTTCAAAATAGTTGTCCACACCTTCACACACAACAAAATAAAACAAAACAAAATAGAATGAATCCAATCAAAACAAAATAATGAAAGCATTATAAGACTTCAAAACAAGATAATAGGAAACCAACAATGGTTACCATAATACATCCCACTGTCTTCAAAATAGCTGCCCATACCACCAGACACGCTAAAATCTAACAAAACAAGACAGAAAAAACCCAAACTTGACAAAATTATGAAAATGATACAAGAATTCAAGACAAGACAATAAGAAATTAACAGTGGTTACCATTTTCCCCTTCTAAGTGTTTCCTCTCCTGTCACTTTCATCATATCTATTGTGCTTTTTGGATCCCACTAACTCCTGTTTTTTATGCTAGGGTTCACCCATATGAGTTCAGACTGTTTCACCCATGAACGTAATCTCTAATTGCATCTATTTACCTACAAGAGCCCTGAGATTATCTTTCTTTATAACTGGGTGATTTTCTATATGAAAATATCTTTCTTATCCATTCTGCAGCTGATGGGCAAGTTACCCTTGCTTTTTTCTGGTCTCCTGTTGTGTGGAACAATTGTTTTCTCTCCTTTGATTTTCAGTCTATGAATTTCCCTTCCAGTTAAATGTGTTTCTTATATACAGCATATTAATGGTTCTTGTTTCTTGATCCACTTTTCCTGTGTTTGTTTTCATTGGTGAATTGAGGCCATTTACATCAATGATTATAACTGGAATACACTGGTTTGTCCTTGCCATCCTATTCTCCTGTTGTTGGCTCTTCACTTTTCTCCTTCATTCAATTTCCTGTCCTTGTGATCCTCCTCTGCTGCTGTTCCTGGAACCATAGTCATCTTTATCTCTCTAGAATATCCTTTAGCACTCTCTGTAGGACTGGTCCAGTGGCCACGAATTCCTTCAGTTCTTTATCATGGAAGTATCTTATTTTTCCATCAATTTTGAAAGATAGTTTTGCAGGGTAGATCAATCTGGGTTGGAAGTTGTTTTCTTTCAGGATTTGAAACACTTCACTCCAAACTCTTCTTGACTTGATGGTTTCTGTTGAGAAGTCTGTCGTGATTCTGATTGGTTTTTCCTTTATAGGTAATCTGTTTCTTTTCTCTAATAGCTTTTAATAATCTGTTCTTGTGCTGAATTTCTGGGATCTTCATTATTACATGTCTGGGTGTAGATTTACTTTGGCTATGGCTAGTTGGAGTCCTATATGCCTCACTTGTCTATATGTCAGATCCTCTTCCCATGTTTGGCAAGTTTTCTGCTATTACTTCTGTAAATAGCTTTTTTATTTCATTTGTGTTGACCCCTGCTTCTTTGCTGATACTTATCACTCCTAAATTACTTTTCTTTGTATCATCTCACAGCCACTGAATTGTTATTTCCTGGTTCCTTGTTATTTTTAAGAGCTCTTTCCTTTCACAATCGCTAGCTGCAATCCTGTCTTCAGGGTTTAGAAGTCGGTCTATCTTCAGTCTCTTTCAGCAGTTTTCTGGCAGTCCTCTTTTTATCAGGTGTGGTGCTGCTGCTGCGTGACCCCATGCAGGACAGCAGGCTCAGCCGACCCTGCGGTGCACCACAACCCCCTTAGTCACTGGTGTTCTGAGTCAATTCAGGACATGGAGTGCAGTGAAAGACACTAAGGAAAGGGGACTCCAGAGCTGCGGCAGGAAGTACTGAGGAAGATGGGTTTTGAGTGTCTGAAATAAGGAGGATTCTGAGGGGCATTCCTGGAAATGTGTCTTTTACTGAAATAAACTTTATTTTATTTATTGTTCTCTTTTTGGTATCATGGATTGAACTCATGACTTCACACTTGCCAGGCAGGTGTCTGTGCTACTGAATTAAATCTCTGGCCCATAATAAACTTAATAAAGTAGCAGCTTTAACTATGGTAACCTGGCAAGGGTAGCATCTGTTCCATCTTATATCACCCTGAGATTGCTGGAAAATGCAAAATGCTGTCTGCAAAGTCACTGTTTTCCCCCATGCCCAGCCTCAAAGCTCCTAAAAGGAAACCCCCTTTCCATGGCTGGTATGCTAACCCTGAGTCCACTTTCCCAGAAAAAGGGACACTAGCCCCTGAGCCTCCTAACAGGAAATCCTTATCTTTTCAGACCCCAGAATGCCAGGCACCGTCAAATAATATCAAAGTGTGAGCCAAGGGCTCGCCCAGGCCGAACTCTGACTAAAAGAAATGTTTGACTTGTATGAAAGTAGTTTGTTAAACTGAAGTATTACGGGACCTGCCCTGGGGGTAAAGGTTGTTTGTAATCATGGGAGTGTCCCACTAAGAGAAGGAAAAATAGTCCCCGATCACCTACTTTACTGCAACTTAAGTTCCTTCCCCACACTCCTGCACACTGGCAGCGCTGTGGCAAGCAGAACCGCAGAGCTTAAGTGCGGTCTGCCGAAGCAGTCACATTCCAGCGCGCGAGCTAACGCTGTGCGTGCTGCTGTCCCAAGTCTGGTCGGTTACTATTTCCAGAACAGCAAACACGGCCAGAATAATTAAAATGAATACAAGATGGGAACCCAATGTATTAAAACATCCAATCGAATCCAATCTAAGCTAATCTTCTTGGGTTGTTGGGAAAAACAACCCAAAAAGATTAGCTTAAGACACTGAGAAGCTGACTGAAACGACTCTTTACTTTTCTAGAGTTGATAGAACCTGTCTTAAATTCTTAACAGATTCACGAAACACATAAATAAAACATAAACTGTAAGACGAAGCTCGGATTTTATTTATACTTAGGCTTATATACTGCAACAGAACATTTTTAGGGTAATTAAGCAATGTCTTTGCCTCTTAAAAGTGCCTTCAAACCTGAAACTAGAAGCTTTTAAAACTACTTAGCAAATTTAATGATGTAGAGTTGTATGTCAAGTGAGGCGCTACTCCTAATTAAGGCCCTGTCTCAGCTAAAGGACTTTTCAATTTAGTTATAATAACATGAACTGTAAGGTAACTAATGACGCTGTGTGCATTTCTGTCAGATAACTAGAATAGTCAGAAACAAAGCTTCGCCAGGCAGGTAGTCAAAACCGGCCAGCAGCTGGGGCTCCTCCACACCTTGCTGACGGTCCCTCCAACTCACTGTCCCCACCAGGTGACTGTCATTCAGAAAATCCACAAAGAGAAACAAAGGATAAATAGTACACAGCTGAAACTGACTCATTCATCAAGAAGGACAGGGTAATTATTAGCAGAGCCCAGACTGTACGCCTCGTGATGGAAAAGAATAATGGGAACGTTAACCACCTGACTTTAAATTAAGAACACACTTTAGAAACCCCAAATCTAATGCAAGTCTGCTCTACATGTGGCTTGAATTATACCTAGAAATATGAAAACGGTGAAATGCTTGATATTACAAATCACAGAGGTGATTCTTTTTTCTGCTGCCAGTTGGAGGGAAAAATGCACAGGGCTTCTTGTTAATAGGCAACAAGATCGGACATCACACTTGGACATTTTCACATTAGAAAAACTGAATATACCAGAATTGAATCTGCTGGGAAGGCAGTGGTTTCTGTTCAGCAGAGATGTTGCATAACTACGCATTCTCAGTGGAGGTGCTGTGTTAGGGAGGAGGCAGGCCGATCCAGTCCAGGCTGTCAGAACTTGGCTACTTGCTATTAAATCACACTCTTAATTAACTTACAGTTTTGTATGGTCGCTCTTCAGTTAAGAATTTATTATGCTTGTGGCAGAAGAGACAATTTAAAAATATTTTTTTCCCGAACAGATTTTAGGACAGAGTTCCTAAGGGAGCTTATGAATAAATTATTCAGGTTCTCTGCATATTTTCAGCTTGTACAAATACTGAAATTCAATTTGTCTTATTGGTATTTTGGCTTCAAATACGTATATTAACTTTCCTAATTCAAAACAGTGCTTGCTTAAATTTGCCCCAGTGAACACTTAATATCTTTCTTTGGCACAAAGTATCTTTCATTTGTGGCTTACATGTGTGTATATAATTTGACACAGGAAATTTATATTCTGTTTCACCACTGGGCTGTCTCTCGCCCCAGGAGACCGGCGCGTCTGCAGTCTTCCGGAGTAAAGAGAGGACAAGGACAGGACCTCCCCAAACCTGCACAGACCTGTCATCGCGGCAGGGATGGCAAAAGTAGAGACTGACTTTACTCAGGCACTAAGCTAAGTACCAGAGGAATGTGAACCGCTCAAACGAGCAAGTTCCCATGTTTGTTACCTGGAGATGTTGACGAGGAGTAGCATCCACACCCTCCTCCTCCTCCTCACAGGGGAAGAGGGCTGGGGGGTCCCAGCAGATGGCAGTGTGGCCAGGGCCCCCAGCCTCGAAGCCCGTCCTCTGCACCTGCGTCTCTCGTCTAACATGTGTCCCCATGTTCTCCTTCCGGGGCTCCCCTCCACGACATTCTCTTATCCTGAGATGGTAATGAAGAAAATACGATTTTTCCAGACATGTTTTTCCCCTTTTCCTTAGAAACTTTCGCCAGTGACAGCCCTCAAGAACTGGAAACACAGCGCCATGCCAGCTGTCCCTGTTCCGTGGGACCTCCAGGAAGACACAAAGCTTGGAAGAGAGTGCGCAGTGTGCGTGGTGACTCTGTGGCACTGCCCACACCTTGGTGCTGGAGGACGGGGTGCTGTCCCTCTCCGCAGGAAGGACCAGCTCCACGTGGGAGAGGAGCACACTCCGTGGAAGCCCTCCCTGGGCGCGGGGAGGAGGCGCTCAGGGACACACGCTCCCGTGCCCTTTGCCAGCGCTTAGGTGTGCTTTCGGGTAAGTCAGTGCTGTACGGGACATGGGGACTGGGGTGGATAAAACACAAAATAAAAATGCACTCAGGCTGCCAAGAAAAAAAATCAAGTTCTTCTCTGATGCCAAATAATTACCTGATTTCCTTTAGGTCTGGAAACATCAGAGAATACATAAATGAAAGTGGCCAATA
>PVJX010043299.1:0-13741 GCA_004027295.1 Dolichotis patagonum
GGAGTCTCTTTATGGCGGCGGCTTCCAGCAGAGCCTTACAGAATAGGTTGGCTTTGGCAGGTGGGAAGCTGGCTGGCTGGCTATAAGGCTTTCTGGTTAGGAAAAGGGAAGAGAATTCCCAGTCCAGCAGGGTTCCTGGTAGGAAGGGGTTGGCCTGAAGTGGGAAAACTTGATTCTTCCTGGGCTGGAACCCAGAGTCTGCAAGCTTCAGGAACAAGAAGGGTTCACTCTGGCCCTCTCCCTCATTGCTCCTTTCTGACTTGGAACTCTAGTACCTTGTCCTCAGGGACCTGGGGTAGCCCTGTTCAGATTTAGGCCTTCAATGCGTGAGAGCAGGAAGGCACCTTTCCCTTATTCCTGGAGAAAGCCCACTGGAACCAGGAGAGTTGAGCTTCGGTATACAGACGAGGGTGGGCACCAGAAGAGCCCAAGGGCTATGGGCTTCATATCTGTGAATCTTCAGCCCAAGTCTCTACAAAGCCTCTTCTGAGGTGGGTAATCAAAGCAAGGCAGAGTCAACATGCTGCCACAAAAATGAGGTTGGATATATAGATGATAGATAGATAGATAGATAGATAGATGACATATATATGTACATACCCATATAAAAAGATATTCCTCATTTAACAACTTGTTTAATGACTATTCAGTCTTATGACCAGTGTTTTTTACATACAATTCTATACATCTTGTTCATAGGGCCTCAGTGTCTTTTTTTGTTATATAATACTGTAATTTTTGCTGATTGTTCTGTACAGTACAGTACTATAGTTTTATATTCTATTATACACTATAGTACTGCATATAAAAGTTATAAAAATAAAAGCAAAGCCATCAAGTTGGAGTTTCCTATAACTATTTCTTTGTTCTGAATATTGTAATGTACATACTGTATACAATTCCTCATCTAGCAATAATTTCACTTAATGAGCTAGGAATGTAACTCATTTGTTAAACAAGGAATGTCTCTATATACACATGTATATACCATTTGCCCAAGTATCTTTGGGGAAAATAGCACATATGTTTGCACCTGACGTCATTTTAACCTTTTTTGCACTTTGATCAAACTCGTCCTCCCCAGATAACCACCCTAAGCAAAGGCCCTAGTGTAGGACCCAGAAATGTAGGAGGCCTCAAACTGGCAGGAAGTAAGAGGGAGCTGGGTAGCAATAGAAACCAGCCCCAGGTAAACTGAGGAAAAGGGGTGCTGTTCATGGCCAGTACTCCATCCTTGCTGTTTTCCCTCACCACCATTAGTATTTCAGACACCCAAGCTCACTATCCTTTCCTACAAGTAGTTGGGAGGCTTCACATTTAAGTTTGTGAACAGATTCAACAACAAATATTCATTACACACTTTCCATGTGCCAGGATTAATGTTAAGCAATGGAAATACAGAAGTCATACTCTTCACTCTCTTAGAATATTAAATGGAGGGGGGAGATATACATTAACCAGTCAGACTAATGAACATGTAATTAGAAACTAAATGCCAAAAGGGAAAAGGAATCAGCTCCATCAAAGAATATAACAAAGAAACTTCATGAGGAATTGATATCTGAGCTAAAGAAATGAATCTCTTAACACTCAAATTTCTAATAATCAAACTGAGACCAAACAACACATTTTCAGACAGGGGAGTTTCTAAAGAATTTTTCAAATCATACTACATAGGTAGCTCTCATACCCCTAGGAATATTTCTGAGCCATGAGTAGCCGATGGGTCTAAAGAAGGAAAACTAACAACATTCTGACAAGTGAAAGAGATAAGTTTGAAGCCATGGGCAACTAGTTCTTTCATGTCATCCTATGCTAAAAATAGTCCATGACAGTATGGAAATGGGTAAGGGCTAGCCCTGGGAACCAGTGATAAAGTGGGTATAGCCTGTGGGAAGGAAAATTTGTTTTTGTAACTTATTTACTGTACAGAAAAAGGGATATTTTCCCCCTTTGCAGGTTGCCTTCTGAACATGAATGCTTCTCATTGTACAGAGGCAGTAGGGCACAGCGCTTTAGGTTATTGTCCTTTCTGGGGTCCGAGATATAAATTCTCTGGGCTGCACAGGTCAGATATGTGTCCAGACTGAAAAACAGCCTGAATGCAGAAGGGAAGGGAGGCTCTACCTCTAAGAAAGGTAACAACATTGGTCAAGGGTGCAAGGAGTTTTCTTTTAGGAGAAGGGGGTACCACCACTGTGGTGGGCAGGTCATACAGAGAGCTCATCGTGATCCAAAAAGATCTAATTGTGAAAGGTGAGAATACAGGAAAAGAACTTGTTTAACCAATGATAGGAAAACCTAGGCCTTGAGTGACCTGTTGGGCAAAGCTAAAAGAACTAAGATTATTGATCTAAGAGAAGGTTAAGGCTGGTGGGGCAGAGATGTTCAAGGAAAGAAGATGATTTTCAAATGTAACAAAAGCTACAACTCAGAGATAGTGACTAACTTTCCCAGCCACACTGGAACAGAACAAGAGGAAACAGGCCTAACTGTAGCATGAAGAACTGAGATTAGATATCGGAAAGAACTTCCTGACTACAAGCATTAGAGAAGCTATACAGAACTACCAAGGATGTTACAAGTAATTTTAAAATATGGAGAAGGTGGTGTTAGTAGCAGTAGAGAACTGAATAAAACTGAGAAATGTATAAGGACCATGGATAGAAAGGGAAAGACAGTTGGGAAAAGCAAAGGGGTCAGGAACAAGTACTTATATGGAACAGGATAGTGCATATGTGAAAGATGAAAACCTTTTCATAAAAATACTTGCATAATAAAAATGTCAGTGAACTTTCCATTGGAGGCAAGCCATTAAAGCTAGCATACACTCCTCTGTGACTGAATGGTGGGGGAGAATGGACTAAGAAGCTTTCAGGACCCCTTCTAGCATCCTTTGACCTCATTGTCTCCACGGGGCTCCCGTCGCCTACTCTAATAATTCTGGGGAACATACCTATGCCAGAGACAGTGAAATAAGACTGCCTACCCCAGGTACTTGTGCAGAAGAGTATTTCTTCTTTGTGCACAAAACAAAGATTAGACATGGGATACAGTGGTAAACAACAACCTATGGGGACTCTCTGCCACATAAAACTTACAATTTAGTGGTGTAGACAGATATCAGATAATAAATACACAAACGATAATGTCACTACAGTTGATCATAATGAAAGAAAAGTGCAGGACACCTGGAAAGCACAGGTGCTAAGGGAGCCTCACATGGAATTAGAAAGTCTGCAAAAGAAAATTAATCTTAAGACCTTGGACCATGCCTGTGCCCCACTGCCAGTGATAGCTACCCAAAATCAGCAGCAAGAAGAAACGAAATGAACCCAGTCTCTACTATTGCCCCTCTGATGTGGATTTTGAAGCTCTTCTGGCCCACTGAAGCCCTATAAGATAGGAGCAAACTTCCAGAGAAATTTTCTCATTGCCAAGATTGAGTACCTTTGATTTAGGCAAAGTAATTCTCTAAGGACCAACCATAATTGCTTATGAGCTGAAAATGTGAACTTGGAAGACTTTGAAGGGCTTATTACCTGCCAGATAAATAGGATAGAGATCAGTGAAAAGAATAAAGAACTAACATGCTAAAAGTTACTCTTGAAACTGCCCCCCTAGAAATGGCCATGTCTCCAAAATGCTGTGTCCTGTCTCCTTTTTGAGTGTATGCAAGGCTTCGCTAAAATCTTCTAGTTTTAGCTGAGGATTCTACTTTTAGCTAGTCTTAGTACTATTGAGCTGGAGCTTGGTCCTGAGGAGCCAAGATTATCCTAGAGAATCAGGGCCCCACTTTAGTTTTCCCTGTCCTTCTCTGAGTGGTGAGGGGTTCTGGCCCTTGTTGGAAACTGGGATGGATATCTCTGCTTCCAAAAGACCCTGTAGGGGCCACCAGGCAGCCCAAAGGAGATTAGTTTTGTGTGCTCATGAAGCACGTGGATTTTGCATTTGATGGATAGCTATTGATAAGTCTCTGTGAGCTTGGCAAGTGATAATCTTTAAGGGCCTCAGTTTCCACATCTAGAAATTTGTAGCAACGTGGTTTGGAAAGTTAAGTGAGAGAATACTTCTAGAAAGCATGTGGTATCCCTTCATGATCATTAGTCAAGTCATCTGTGCTACAGAACAAATCTTGCCTGGCTTGTCTTCTTCCTTAAATCCTTCTCTCACTGAACCCTCCCCTTGTGCTGTCAGTCAAATACCCTTTCGCACCCAGAGCCAGCCCAGTCTGGCAAATTTTTCTCCCTGTTAAGGCTTATTCTCTCAATTTTCATTCATACTCCTCTGGCATAAATGACTGAGACCACTTCTAGTTCCCTCCTGCTAGGTGGGTGGAGGGAGGGAAGCTGCTGATTTTTTTTTGAAGTATTAGGGATTGAATCCAGGGCCTTCACACTGAACTGCATTCCCAACCCTTTAAAATTTTTTTTATTTTAATTTGGAGCCTGTGTCTCACTGAGTCCTAAATTGCCCAGACTGGGCTCAAACTTGTAGTCCTCCTACCTCAGCCTCCTGGAGTGTGGAGATTACAGGTGTACCACCACACATCCCGAGCTTTCACATTTTTACCAGAAATCAAAACCTACATAATTATGAGTGTGCCCTACTGGCATTACTCACAAATGGGAAAGGAGTTCAGAAGGCAGCAAGGCTGGGAATGGCTTCTTCAAGACTTGAGCTCCTCCTTTCCCAAGGCTGGCCTATGGCACCTTCTAACTCCACATGCACTTCAGAGGCATAGAGGCTCAAAACTGTAGGAACAATCTGTCAGCTGGTCTGACCCCTTCCACTACAGATGAAGAAACTAAGGCCCAAGGTAGAGTATCTTCCCTGAACCAAACAGCCAATTAGTGAGCAACTGGATAGAAACACGATGTCTCCTGATCCAATGGTCTTCTGACTTCTCATCTCTAGCCTGCTATGCCTGTCCCATCCCAGTAGGTACACATCCCCATGCCAAGAAACCAGTTTCAGGTCCACCCGATGCCAAAATCTCTGTTTTTTATATGATTTTATTTAATGGAACTGACCAGTGGTTTGGATGTTGTGGAGCCCCAGCCCTAGAAACCTGCTTCTGCTCAGGCTGGGGCTGCATGCCTCAGCCACAGACATGCGAGGGGGACAGAAAGGCCTGCTGTTCAGGTTAGGAAAGCAATCAGTTGCTGGAACATTGGTCTTTTTGAAAGTTCCAACCACAGGGGCTGACAGGCAGAGCCTCCGTCTGGGTCCCTCTCCTCAGGACCCAGCCCTCCCCTTCAGTCTGGGAGTTAGTTTAGGAAGCTAGTTGGTTTGGCAGAAGATCCTGAGGGCAGCACTTGCTCCAGGAGCTCCAGCTTTCTCTCAAAGTCTGAGAGCCCCCAAGGCATTCAGGGCCTGAAACTTCCTCTGCCTCCATGGCCTAGCCAGCCCAGTCTGGCCCAGGAGATCCCAGCATATTTTTTTCTTTGGAGCCTTTGAAACAGTTTCCAATTGCTCCCTCCCAAGCCCTGCAGCTAAGAGGGGGTGGGGAGAGAAGAGGAGAGGCAAGTGAAAGGAGAGAGAAAGAGATCACTCGAGTGAGAGAGAGCAAGGAACCAACCTTGGCCAGGCAATCAAGGTTTCACTGTGCAGCAGTGAGATGAAGGTGGAAAGGCTAGAGGAGCCCCAGTTCCTGGATGAGCCCCAACTCGGAGAGGACCCAGAGCCTGGGGAGGCAACACAGTTCCTGGAGGAATTACAGCTCGAGGTGGTAGAAAGTGGGTCAAATTTGGACACAGAGGATCTAGGCTTGAGTACAGACTTTGCCACCAACCTGATGCTTGAGCTTGTGTAAGTAACTCCCTGCCTTTTGTTGGGCTGCTTTCCTTCCTTCAAAATGGAGGAAAGAGAAACAAGTTTGTCTCTAGGGTCTCTTCCAACTCAGACATTCAGGAAGACCATGCCTCTAAGATCTTTATGTGTGCTGGTGGGATACATGTAAACTTGTACCAGTCATTGAATACTAGAACACCAGAACGATGGGAGGAAAGGGGGTTCATAAAGAAAAGAAGACTAAGAAGGTGATAAATGTGTAATAGTCATGATCCCAGACAGGGGCCCCAGCCTAACAAAATATTTTAATTTCCAAAACTCAAAGATGATAGACTTGATGTAGGGTAGTAATGAAAACCAGAGTGTTTGGGTGACGCTAACATGAAGTTACTAACGAATCCTTCAACCAAATGTCTCTCCGTGATTTCATCAGTCCCAACATGCAGGTGCTAAATACAGATTGTGTTTCTTGAGTTCTTCATATGTACTTCTCCAGAAAGTCTCAATTAAATAGGGAGGGGGAGTTTTTCAGATATTTCCATCCAGATCTAAAACAAAGCCTAAGAAGAGAGATTAGACTGACCTCCCATATTAAAAGCTTACTTTCTTGGTAAATCACAACTCTCTCCAGAGTAACTGCTCTATGATTCAGTGAAGATCCTTTAGAGACTCTAAAGACCACTATATATAGCTACTCTCCCAGATAACAGGCAGATAAGCTACCAAAACCCAAACTGCTTCGTGGGTATTGTTTGGTATATGACCTTGCATTCAGGCTCCTTCAACATTGGTCATCTCTCCCTAGGTTATAGGCTGAGAATCCATAAGCTATAATAGGTGAAATTTCACTAACCAGAGACATCCTTGCCAGGCCAGGCCAGGGTTCCCTGTATGGCAGATCATCAATAGTATTGTCTGCCAATCTTGTACCCACCAGCATCTGGGGAACCCAACTGCTAGGGGAACTGCAGTGGATGCAGTAAGTAGAAGGAGAATGTCCCTTCACCTGTCCAGACACCTACCCACAGCCATACCATCCTTACCACCACACAGCCTGTGTTCTCACTATTAGCCCCCTTCTTCTTGGCTCAATTCATTTGTCCAACAATAATTTCTTGACTGATTTCTGGGTACTCAGTTAATCTGAACCTATTATATAGAGTCCTAAAATTGAAAAGGATTTTAGCATTTCCACAGGACACTAGGTTTCAGAGAGTGCTGCAAGATATAGAATATGCCTTAGCACCTGAGAGATCCTGGGAAAGTAAAAAGAAAGGAAGAAAGGGAGGAGAGTTTGGAGAAGGGAGGAAAGATAAGGGCAGAAGTGAATTTGAGAGAGGAAGGTAAAGGAGGCCAGATTTTGGAGGAGGACAAGAAGAAAGAGATAGGGGTTGTGCCATCACTCACCAAATAGAAGCTATACCTTGAAACAAGTGATGTCACGAATAGGGATCTATATATGTCTTTTTAAAGTCTGTAGGGATTTGGTGCTCAAGCTGATTTGCTTTTCTTCTCCAGAAGGTTTTCAAGCTGGGCTCCACTAAACCAGAAGATGTCTGCAGATGGTTGGTAAATATTAGGGGGCTCTGGGAACCCAGGGAGCCCAGTGTGCAGAGCTCCCTGCCTCAGCCCAGCCTCCCTTAGTTCATTTCTGCTCCTCTAAGGTCTTTGCATCTGGAGACCATGAGAGCTTTTAAGTTAGATTAGAAAATAGGGGCAGGAAGAGGGGATGACTTGTTTAACAACACCACCACCAACAACAAAAGTTATGAGTCACTGAAAGACTCTAACTCCCCAGCCAAACAGGAATCTCTTCTAAAGCACCCCTAAGGGGAGGACACACTGTCTCAATTAAAGGCATCTAGCTAGCACAAGCAGGTTCCCTTGTTGATCAACCTTGATGGCTTGATGGTCCATTTGTCTAGTCCAGATCAAATAAATACACATCTTTCTTGCCGAAGAATACTTTGGCTCCTCCTCTTCTCTCATGTTCCTCCTGCAGGCCTTTGTCTTTTGACTATCTGGGGAGCTGAATCAGGGGAAGGGTGCCTCTCACTGACCAAGGAAGGCAGTGTTCCCAACCAGGGGCACCATGTGTTCCATGGGACCTATGTGAGTGCCTGACAGGCAGGCATGCTACTGATGTGATGTTGGGGCATTCCAGCTCATGCAGCCCCTGGAAGCAAGGCAGAGGAAGTCCCTTCCATAAAGGGTACTGGCTCAGTTAAGTGAAGTCTAGTGTGGAATTCTCATCAAAGGAAATAGGCTTGAGGGAAGGAACACGTGACTGGGAATAATGGCCCTATGTTCTGTTGCAAACTCCAGCCTTGGCTGGGGCTGTCACCTGAAAGGAGAAAAATAATAACGACCAGAGATCTGCCCCTGAGAGGAAACAGAAGGTGAGCCAGGCTTCAAGACTAAATCATGGCCATTGGAGGCAAACTAAAGCCCTGGCTGCTTACATTGGAGAAGGAAATAAAGCTGCACTTGTTGGCAATGGGACCATCTACGTGCACCCTACAAGGAGCAGTGTATCCCCTAAGTGTGGTAAAAACATACTGGTGATGTGCAGTGTGTCATTTTTGGTGGTATGTGGACTAACTTTGTTTTTCTATTTTTATAGCTATTTTTTATTTAACATGTATTAGGAAAGATGTCACTAGCACATAAGCCCTGGGGTTTCAAAAATATTATTTCTAAGGATGAGGCATTTTTAAATGTGAATTTGCGTAAAGCTAACTTCAAGAAAATATCTTGATAGTGATAGACAAGTAAACGGAGTCAGGAATGTGCTTGCTACTATGCTGTGGGTTAGCAGAGGTGAAGCAAGTGGAAGGAAATAAAGGATAAGTCACAGGAGCCATACAGCAGAGTTTGGGACCATCCTTTCCATGTGCACCTAGTTTGGAGTCTCCCTCTGACAACATTATTCCAAACATAAGAACAACCTGCTATTTTTATATCCCTGGTGTCCTGCTCTGCCCCATGACACTCAACACTCCAGATTAGTAGCAGACGTTTCCCCAGGTTGAGGGTACTAGCTCTACCGCACCCAGGCAGACATGGTCAAATAGGCACTGGAGAGTTTGTGGCACTGTTCCTATTGATTTCTTCTCAGCATTGTTCACAATCATGTTCATCTTAGATTTAAGGAGTTGCTTCCTGCAAGCAACGCAAGAGGTTACAATGTTTCTCTGTATGCACAAAGCCACAGGAGAACAAGCCATATGTCACTGAATGGACTTTTGCTGATTTCCAGACAAATTAGGATAAGATTTGATAAGAAATGCATATAAAAGCAAATTGTACAAAAGGCTTATCCTTCTCTGGGGAGTTTGTGATGAGCTCTGTGTAGATAAGTTTGGCCTACTTCCTCCTCTCATTGCCTGTAACAGAGAACATGATTCTTAGTCTTGCTTCTTCCCAGGGCTCACCATGCAGGTTATGAGGATGGGGGCACAGTGGCAATGAGGAAAAGGTCACAGGGCTGGTGTTCTACCTTCTGGCTGGGTTGCACTCAGAAGCTTTGTGTGTCTTTCCTATCTGGTTTGGTCACTGCAGGTATCTTCAGCATAGGATCAAGTGGACACGGCTGATTTTTTAACATTGCCAAGAAAAGAAATACCACAGTGTCTTTTCATTGTACATTTCAGCATTCAACAACTTCTGCTAAGAATATTCTCATAGTTCTAGATTCTTCCAACCCTCCCATACACCACTTAATTTGCTTACATATTATGTTATGTAATTATGTTACATATGTGTATATATTGTTATGTAGTTATGCCCTTTACCAGTCTTCTTTTGCAAAGTAGCTAAATTTATTCTTTTAAGAAAACCTAACCAGCCTTTATTTCACCATCCTTTAGATATTCTCCAAATTCTTTACTAGAAATTTCATTCTGTCATCATTAAAGGCTAAGAATATAGCCTTTATCTTTAACCAGTCATACCATTTCCACCTCTTATCAATGATACATGTTTGCAAGATGGCAAGTTAGAAAATGAGCAAAAGTAACTGGACCATAGAGAACCCAGTCGCCTTTCATGACCCTCTCAGCTAGCTGTCCTGCAGGAAACTGGAGCTGTATAGGGTTTCATTGGTGGATGACCATGGAATAGAGTAGGAAGATGATCTCACAGTGTCTACATGCTTTCTTTTTATTTAGAGTATCCAACATCATGCTTGCTCTGTAGCGATACTAAATCATATGCTAAAGATTCATTGCGGCCTCTGCCTTTAACTGCCTATCCATATGGCCCAATTCTTAGATATGGGTAGAATCATATTTGAGTTATTTCTATATTCATTATCCACTTTGTGGGTAGCAATCACAAAATTCCAGGATGACTCTTCCCATACCTTCTAGCTAATTTTTGGGAACTCAAGAGTGCAGGATCTATTTGAAAGCAGTCTAAGGAGAACATAAATAAAGAAGAGTCTTGCAAAATTAAATTACTAACTCAGACTTGAATTCTAAACCCAAGCACAGATGGATTTTATCATGGTTTGGGTAAACAACATAGGATACACACAATAGATAGTCCAAAATAAGAGATTAAAATGGAGGGCATCATATATAGCTACCTTTGAAATTGTTCTCTTGAGTCTAATTTTTTCTGTAGTTCTGCTTTACTACTTGTTTGGGCTTATAAGAAAATGATCTTGCACCCTTGCAGTATACGGAAATTAAGGTGTAGGGAGAAACTAACCTGAGAGCAAGTATTACCACAGATATTTCAGTAAGTGGAAAAACTACCCAGAAATACTTACGAGTTAATTTTCCATCACATAAGTCATTGCTCTGTGTCTTTGGAATGTGGAGTATGGTTGTTTACACCATGGATTTGTCTAGGAAGGTCTAAGGGGCCTGCCCACTGGGACCTAGTTTGACTTGGGGACACAGAGCCAAGGACTTCCCAGGAAATTGATAGTTCCCTTTGCCCTCCTCATGTAACCTAATGGCTGTTATCACTGTGCTTGATCTGATCATCTGACCCATGTAAGTCTGCAGGAGTTGGTACAATTTATCTGAGGAAAATCACGTCTGAGACAGGAAGGGGCATGGCAGCCTCTTCAGCCAAGGATTTATGCATCTGTCACAGGAGGGAAGTGTGAGCTGAGAAATGACTCCCAGAAGTGCTAGAATTGGAAGGGACAGCACTGCTACCTTATGTAGTCAACGATGTTTTCACTGGGAATCTGGGAATCTGTGATACTTCAGGAGGCCAGCACCCTGGCCCTGCTACCCTTCCTTGAATTTATCCTCCTTTTCCCCTTCCTCCTTCCCTCTGTTCTCTCTGGCTAAACACACAGTTAAGAAAACAGCTGAGCTAGGTAGGTGCTGTAGGTGAAGAAAAGATAGAAGGATTTTGTGCTGCTTTTTTCTTAGCAATTAGAGGTCAAGGAGAAAGACCTCAGACCCTTCAGCCAGCCACAGAAATCTTGCAGCTAATGCCATGGCTGGCACTAATGGCAAACTGGATGGATAAGGCTACTCTGTTCTCTGCAGCACACAGAGACCAGCCAGCTCATTCAGTTGGACTCTTTGTAGTCTTAATTCTTGCTGCCTTTGGGAATTGACTTTTTCATTTTTATCTGCTATACTTGTCATGGTTATGGTCCCTCTGCTGAGCTTGGGACTGGATCTTTGTTCCATAATCCCTTCTGCTGTGAGGCTGCCAGACCGACTGACTCCTTTGGCAACCTCTTCAGACTCTAGTGGTGTCTCTGGGAATCTAAGGGAAGCAGCAGTCTTTAAGGCTATCCCTTTAAGGCTATTCTAACTTCTCTAATGCAAAGGGACCACAGCTAAAAAGTTGTGTCTAGCTGTGGTGAGGAGCACCCACACTGCTCATGTCTATGCCTGGCACTAACAGAGACAGACTAGAAAAAGCTCAGGCTTCCTGGCACAACTCAGTATGACACTTCCTATTCTTTGCCTTCTAATGACTGTTTTCACCTCTCTTCTTGTCAGAAAGACAGGATGGGCCATGTCAGGCCAGTAGGGAAAGTAAATGCCACCCAAGCTCAATACCTAGTCCCTTCTCACCAACACGTGGTCCCTTTTTTACATGGGAAGAAATGAGTATTAGTACTGGGGAAGTACTTTAATCTGGAAAGGAGATTGTATCTCCCTTGTTGTAAACTTATTTGCTAAATTGTAACCAGTTTTAGCTGAGACAAAGAAAGGTGACCCATCCCTGAGAAGACAGCAAACTAGGTAGGATTGTTTTTGACACTGTCTTCTACCTCATTCTTTCTGACCCTGTTCTTCCTTCAAGCACAAGCTCCCATAAACAACTCCAACACTCAACTATGGGATGATAGTGCACCTTATAGAACTTCCCTGATCCTCTTAACAAGGAGGCCTTTCTTTCTGCTAATGCTAATGTGACACAGAGTGATGCCTGGTAAGGTGTAAATAGCTGGTGGTAGCTCAATGTGCTGACCATCCCAGGTCACAATTTTATTTAAGCTTGGTCTTTCAAAATGAGGAAGCAAAGTAAGAGTTGCAAGCTTATTGGAGGACACTTAAACTTGAGCTTTTCAGGCATGATCTCTCATACTTTTATCCCCTCAAATCATACCACACAGGCAGCTGCCCTCTACATCCCTATGTAAGGCCACCCACCCCCTAGGCAGCCTCACTCAGAGATATAGTAGTTGACTTTAGCAGAAGGAACTGGGAAAATGCTGGCATAGCGATGTTACCAGTTTAGCCTGTGAAGGTGGTAGCTGAATCCTGCCTAGGCCTCCTCCCCACCCCCACCAACCAGGCTCAGGCCCTTATGGAAAATGTAAGAAGGAAACTGGAAATCCTCCCTCATGCATACCTGACTCAGCTGACTTTTTAAATACCTGAGAACGCAAGAGTGAGGCAATTACTTGTAATAGCAAAACCATTCTCACTTGAAGGGAGGAGCTCTAACCACTTACAGAATAAGGATTATAGGCCTGCCAAAGGGTCTGCTGTTTGCTCTTCTTGAGCTCCATTCTCTTCTAGGCACCTCAGGAGCCTCTCTTTCTACCTCCTCCTGGTGTGTCTGCTCACACAGTTTACTCAGGGGAAGTAACCCTAGCCAAGTGATTCTCTCATCCAACAAATTTTTTGAGATGGTCCCACAGCTCCTTCCAGAAGATTAGGGACAAAAACTGTCTGGACCAACGTAATGACCTCTTCCCCTCCACCCAAGCACACGGGAATTCCAAATGCTCTCGTTTCCTTCTAACACAAATGACTTTTGCTACTGATCCTGTGCTCTGGGTTACCCATTTCCTGTTCAGCCCTGGCACAGCAAATGTGTCTCTGTAGCAGCTACCTCAGGGTAATTTGAGAAGCAGCTCTAGGCCACCACATGTGGAAAAGGAATCAGGGAAAGACACATGTGGAATAAGAATCTCCTAGAGAAAGACGGTGGGCTTTTGTAAACAGCTTTATTAGTACAGTGATACCAGCACTGAATCTATCTAGGATGCCAGCATAGTTTACTCTAAGGTGAGTTTTTAAATGACTATTATAGCCTCCCAGTTTCAGTGGCTTTAACAAAATCCCTGACACTGTTCCATCTGCCTTAGGGAATCGGCTACCACCTGTCTCAGCTATGTGAAAGTCTTGGGCACATGTACCCCTATTTGTATTGGATCCTCCAGCTTGTCCCTACAGTATCTGATCAGTTTCTGCCTAGTCAGTCAAATGTGCCCTGTTGCTGAGCCTGTTTGGGTGTGGAGGATGGGAAAATGGAGCAAGTGCTCAAGAGGGAGCTACTCTATTTCCCCTGACTCACCAACTCTCTCTCCTTGTTTTGTGTCTCCCATTCCTGGGCTCCCATCCTGATCAGACCCAATCCCCATTGCCCATAATGGCAAGTCTGCAGTTTTGCTCACCATATTCACTCTTTCACCTTGCCTGCCACTTCCACCACTTCTCCTTGGCTCGACCCTTGG
>PVJX010043300.1:0-13741 GCA_004027295.1 Dolichotis patagonum
GTTGCTTTTTTATATTTCCACTCTGTTTAACTGTCTGCTTTGCTTCATGATTTTTATGTATGTCTATCTAGAATTTATTTCGGTATTCTTTGCAGGGTTGTTTTGGTGATCATGAAACTCTTCAGCTGTTGTATGTCATGGAAGTATCCTATTTGTTCATCTATTTTGAAGGACAGTTTTTCAGGGTACATCAGTTTTGGATGGAAGTCGTATTCCTTTAGGACCTGAAATACTTCACTCCATGCTCTTCTTGACTTCACTTTTTGTGTTGAGGGGCCTGCTGTGATTATGATAGGTTTTCCTTTATACAAGATCTGCCTCTTCTCTCTAACAGGTTTTAATATTCTGTTCTTATGTTGGATTTCTGGGATGTTGATTATTAAATATCCTATTATAGTTTTATTTTTGTTACAGCTATTTGGAGTTCTCTATGCTTCACTGATCTGTATATCAGTTTCCATTCACATGTTTGAGAAATTTTCTGCTATTGTTTCTGTAAATACTCTCTTGATGTCATTTGTGTTGTCCCCTTCTTTTTCATTTATCCCTATCAATCTTTTGCTGTTTTTCTTTGCATCATCTTGCAGCTCTTGAAATGTTATTTCCTGATTCCTTGTTATATTTGTAAGATCTTTCCTTTGTTGTAAAATAGCTTCAATCTTATCTTTGAGGTCTGAAATTCTATCTTCCCTTTTGTTGAGGTGATTTTACCAACTTTCAATGGAATTTTTGATTCCATGAATATATGTTTGAGTCTGCTTCATGCATTCTGTCTGTTTCTTATATAGTTTCTTTAGGGTTTGCATCTTTTTGCATTGTTCCTTTGGTATTTTACCTATGTCATCTTTAGATGTGTTTAGTATTTCTTTCATTACATATATCATATCTTCTTATACCTGCAAGACTCTTTCCAATTTGTGTTCTTTTATACCTTCCTGAAGTTCTTTCTTTATTTCAGTTGATATCATTTCACATATTTCTCATGTATGGCTTGTATTTTCTTCTAGGTACATGACTGCTAGGTTTCCTTGGGATGAATTGGAGTTTTGAGATTGCATTTTGGTCTTTCTTTTTGACATTTTCCTATATTTCTGGGTTTCTAGTGAAGTTTTAAAGCTTCTCACAGTCATGTTGGAAATGACTTCACACTCCCACAACTCCCCAGGACTGATTGTTTATCACTGGGTGTGGCCCATTCTGGTTTTTCATAGATAGATTTTATCATATTAAGGAAAAGATCATCTATTCCAATTCTCTGTAAGGTTCTTATTGTGAATAAGTGTTGGACATTATCAAAAAATTTTTCTGCCTCTATACAAATGATCATGTGATTCTTATTTGTGGCTCTATTGATGTGGTGGATTATATTTATTGATTTATGTATGTTGAACCACCCTGCATTTCTGACATGAATCCCACTTGGTCATGGTGTATAATCTGCTTGATGATTTGCTGCATTAGCTTTCCCAATATTTTATTGAGAATTTTCACATCGATCTTCATTAGGGAGATTGGTCGATAGCTATCTTTTTAGTTGGGCCTTTCTCAGGTTTTGGTTCTACACTAATATTTGCTTCCAGAAATGAGTTAGGAAGAATTAATTCCCTTTGAATTTCATGGAAGAGTTTGAAGACTGTCAGCATTAAGTCATCTTTGAATTTCTTGTAGAATTTCACAGCAAATCTATCTGGGCCTTGGTTTTTTTTGTTGGTTAAGATTTAATTCCATTTTTGTTTTCATTAATAGAAATTGGGTTATTCAGTAGTTTTACATATTCTTGACCCATCTTTGGTATTTCATAGGTTTCTAGGTATTTGTCCATTTCTTCTGTGATATTGAACCTATGGGAGTAGAGCTTTTCATAATAGGTGGTGATGAACATCTGTGTTTCCACAAAGACTGTTTTGATTTCACCCTTTGCATTCCTTGTTGCATGAATTTGAGTTTTAGCTTTCCTTTGTAGAATGAGATTGGCTATGGGCTTATCAACTTTATTTGTTCTTTCAAAGAACCAACTCTTTCATTCATTCATTCTATGTATTGCTTTGTTAGTCAATGTTGCATAGATTTCTGCTCTGATCTTTATAATTTCCTCCCTTCCTTTGGCTTTGGGCTTGACTAGCTCTTATTTTTCTAGATTTTGGAGGGATAGCATCAGGTTGTTTGTTTATGTTTGTTCAGTTTTCCTGATATGGATATTCATTGCAATAAATTTTCCTCTGGGGACTGCTTTCATTGCATCCCGTAGATTCTGGTAAGTTGTATTTGTATTTTCATGCTTGTAGATATTGTTCAATTATTTCTGTGACTCACTGATTACTCAGGGCTGTATTATTAAATTTTCAATGTTGTTTGTGGGGTTTTTGAAGTTTCTTCTGTCATTAATATCTAGTTCAATTATGCTATGATCCAATATCCTGCATCGGACAATTTCAATAGTTTTGCATTTACTTTAGTATCATTTTTGGGCTTTTATATGGTCTATTTTGATAATGATCCATATACTGCTGAGAAGAATATATATTCTGATGTTGCTGTGTAGAGAAATGTGTATAGGTTTTTCAAGTCTGTTTGTTCATATGTGTGATTTAGGTCTGTTATTTCTTTGCTGACTTTCTGCCTGATTGATTTGTCCCTTTATGTCAATGGCATGTTAAGTTCTCCTGTTATAATTGTGCTATTGGCTTATTTGATTTTCATTACTATTAATACTTGTTTTGAATAATTGAGTGCTCCCAAATTTAGTGCATATATATTTAAGGTTGTTATCTCTTCCTCTTCTAGTTTTCCCCTAACTAGTATGTAGTGACCTTCTTTATCTCTTCTGATCATTCTTTTTGTGAAGTTCACATTGTCTGCAAGCAGAATAGCTACCCCTGTTTTTTTTAGCTCCTATTGCATGAGTTCCTATTCCATCCTTTGACTTTCAGTCTATGAGTTTCCGTTTGTTTTACATGGTTTTCTTATAGAAAGTATATGGTTGGTTGGATGTTGCATCTTGATCCATTCTGCCAGTCTGTTTCTTTTAATTGGTGAATTCAGGCCATTTGTATTAATGGTTATAACTGAGATATATATATATATATATATATATATATATATATATATATATCTTTATATATAGAGATATATTTATCTTTCCACTCTGTTAAATTGTCCACTTTGCATAGTGCTTTTTTGTATGTCTATCTAGAATGTCTTTTAGTATTCTTTGCAGGGTTGTTTTGGTGATCATGAAATTTTTCAGCTGTTGTTTGTCATGGAATTATTCCATTTGTCCATACATTTTGGACAGTTTTTCAGGGTGCATCAGTTTTCAATGGAAGTTGTTTTCCTTTAGGATCTGAAATACTTCACTCCATGCTCTTCTTGACTTCACTTTTTGTGTGGAGGGGCCTGCTGTGATTGTGATAGGTTTTCCTTTATACAAGATCTGCCTCTTCTCTCTAACATGTTTTAATATGCTGCTCTTATGTCTGTTTTCTGGGATGTTGACTATTATATATCCTATTATAGTTTTATTTTTGTTACAGCTATTTGGAGTTCTCTATGCTTCACTGACCTATATATCAGTTTCCATTCACATGTTTGGGAAATTTTCTGCTATTGCTTCTGTAAATACTCTCTTGATGTCATTTGTGTTGTCCCCTTCTTTGCCATTTATCCTTATCAATCTTATGCTGTTTTTCTTTGCATCATCTTGCAACTCTTGAAATGTTTGTTCCTGAAAACACGTATTTTTGAAAGATCATTCCTTCATTGTAAACTAGCTCCAATCTTATCTTTGAGGTCTGAAATTCTATCTTCCTTATTGTTGATGTGATTTTACCAACTTTCATTGGAATTTTTTATTTCCTGCATATATGTTTAAATCTGCTTCATTCATTCTGTCTGTTTTTCATATATTTCCTCCAGGGTTTCCATCTTTTTGCATTGTTCCTTTGGTTTTTACCTATGTCATCTTTAGATTTGTTTAGTATTTCTTTCATTACATTTATCATATCTTCTTAAACCTGGGAGACTATTTCCAATTTGAGTTCTTTTATACATTCCTGGAGTTCTTTCCTTATTTCAGTTGATATCATTTCAGGTATTTCTCATATATGGTTTATATTTTCTTCTATGTACATGGCTGCTAGGTTTCCTTTGGATGAATTGGAGTTTTGAGATTGTATTTTGGTCTTTCTTTTTGGCATTTTCTTATATTTCCAGGTTTCTCGTGAAGTTTTAAAGCTTCTCACAGTCATGCTGGAAATGACTTCACACTCCCACCATTCCCCAGGACTGAATGGATGTCCCTGGGCGTGGCCCATTCTGCACCACAGGGACTTCCTGTGCATCCTCTGCTGGTGTAGGACTCTGGGTAGGGTCTTAAGCACTGGTACTAATGGGTGTAAAGCTCTCCATGTGTATAAGCATGCTGGAACTAACCTCACATAACCCCAGCTCCAGGGCCTCATTGGAAGTGGCTAATTGTGGCCTAGTCAGGCCTTGGGGAACTTCTATGCCCCCTATAGTTGTTTCAAAAGCTGAGCTGTATCCTAACTCTTGGAAATAATAATCCAGTGCTCTCCCTGAGTGAGCCCAAGCACGCTAGAAATCACTTCACATGCCCTCACCTTCCAGGTCTAAATCATAGCACTAAGAAAAGGGCCTTTGAGAAATGTACAAAGACATCTTTACATTAAGAGTGTCTTCCCCTCTTCAAACCCAGGCAATGTATCAAAGATACTATCTGTTATGGATTAAAAAGTGCTGGTCAATTTAACACAAGCATAATTAAATCATTATGGTGCTGAGTACAGTTGTCCCACCTGAGGAAAGTTGCTAGCATAAATATAGTCAGGGAGAAGGAGGAGTGAGGGATGGTGGGTCCTCCTATGTGTCATTGTTTGAGCCACTGCTTCTCATGGAGGAGCTTATCATAACTATCTTCCCCTGTAAGTTTGACCACTGTCATTAGAGAATGTTGTGAACTTGTTGTTGAGAGTGGCTATGGTTTACTTGGGGGGAGCTCTGGTCCTTACATCAAGCAACACTTCCTGTCTCTGGAAGGGAAGATATGTGCCAATTAATCTCAGGGACAAACTCACCATGTTGGCTGCCTGGCATGTACTCAGCTATGCATATCATTGGAGGAGATTGGGACCTACAAGTTGCTGAGGATGGCTGTGGTGCTTTTCCGGACAGCCCTGGTATTTTTTGTTTTTTTGAGCTTGACTTCTCAGCACCACTATAGAATCTTCAACCTATCAGCACAACTCCTTCACTGTACTTGAACAGACCTTCTAGCTTCTACTGCTGATCACAGATCCATAAAAGAGACTGGTGTGAGTACTTCTTCCCTGCTCTAGAAATCCAGTTGGTCTCGTAAGAGGCATTGTCATGAGCTGTAGGTCTTTGTCTGGACTCATGTAGGACATTGCTGTGGGATTCAGGCCTTTGACTGAATATTCTAATTCTTTAGTGCTGTGGATAGATTTCCTGAACTTTCTTGTGTTAACTCTGGGTGACCATCATAAAATATTACAAATTCTGTGTCCTGACTTGAATTGTTTTCATCACATCCCCTCACTACAATGCTGTCTACTTGGGAAAGTAAAAAGCAAGCAAATGTAAGATTGCCTTAGAACTCAACACTCGGCTGACCACAACCACAACATCAGGAAGACCTTATAGCCTCTGAACCCAAAATAGTTTTCATAGGCTCTAGGTCTATACGGTACCATACAGGTTTCTATAAACCCATCAAGATGGCCTCAGGTCTAGTTTGCATTCCAACCATCCAACAATAGCTGTCTTCAACTCTGAATAATCTGAGTGGGATTTTGGCCCAATACTGTATCACCACTTGTGGGTGTGAAATTCCATCCAATAGTTTGACAATATTGCAAGTTCTGGCTTAGAGAATTTCTTAGTGTTGTAAGAGTTGTTACAGTCATAAGTAGGCAGAGGGATCACAATGAGTGATCTACTCAGATTTGGTCTTTCTTTTGGAAGTTGTTCCCAGGTAGTCAAACTGAGAAAACTAGAAAATGTAACTTATCCTCCAATGCATAGATATCATCATACATGTGTTTGAACTCAGAGAAAAGACAGCAAAAGTAGAAAAAATTAATTGCTAATGGTTAGCCCTATAGAGATACATAAAATGCCTGTGAAAGAATTCAAATTGTTATTTGAGGAAACTTCTTGAATTTCAGGAAAATATTGAGAAAGAAAAAAATGAACAAAAAGGGAAATGTGCATGTCATTAGAATTCAAGAGTAATTAGAGAAAAATAAAGGAATAGACAATGCAAATGTGGATAACCATATTTCCTACACACTATCATATACATGTGGCGTGAAGGCATTTAATATCACATTCATGGTGTTCCTAAATTGTGACTGTGTCTTATCATATGTGGTTCGATATGAAATTTTCCAATTGTGGAACCATGTAGACATCCAGATGTTTTTTTTGTTGTTGTTGTTTTGGAGAATTTCAGATTTCAGATTTTTTTTGTGGTAGGATTTTAAAACCTGTATCACTTTAGTCATTTACTTATGTATTTCATATGACATAGATTGTGAAGCTCGTAGATCTTTCAGTGATGTAAACAGCTTGCTTTGGCACATGTGCTATTGGTTTGCAACCACTGGTTTATGATGTAACATGCATTCTTGTGTTGTTTACCAAAGTTCCAATGTGAAATTAATTGGTATACTAAGTTAATTTCATTTCTTTTGTAAAATGATTAAAAATTTAATACATTTTTAAATTCTAGTGAGCTGCAATGATACAGAAAATTCTGATTTTGCAGTAATCAGCAGTTAGGGAAGAATTCAGTGGTGCCAAAGATGAACAGTAACCCTGAACAAGGTAAGTATTACATTGATTTTCAAAAACTTTGATAACTAATCTGAGTTATTATGCCTTTAAATTATTTGAAGGATAGGCATCATAACCAATAAAATTACCAATTGCAGATTTGAAACAATTTTAAACTTATGATTTTTAAAAATGCAAACACATTTCACATTTAGTTGAATTAAGTTCTAATTTAGCTGGTTTTTCTCTGTGCAAAATCACTATTTACTGACATTTTTGATTGTTTCAGGAGGAAGTCATAGTGTAGTAGATGATACTTTTAGATAGATTCCTTCAATCTGACTTCTGGTTTTAATGCTTTCTATCTGAATGAAGATTTTCTGTATCAGTTTGATCATTGGTAAATCAAGGATTATAATATTCTCATGTTGATTGGACACTGTGGTCTTTAAATGCAATGATACAAGTAACAGGCCCAAAATTACCAACACTGAAAAGAGTTATTTGTTAGTTAGTGATGGCGATCACTAAAAAGCTGCTCTGAGTAGGATTTAAAATTAACCATTTGGCTTTCTATGTTTACTTGTGAGTCTTTCCATGGCATAAATCCCTTGTCTGGAGATGGCCAGCAGATTAATAGTAAGGGAAACTTTAGGAATCACTGGTCCTAACAGAGGCCTGTGGTGGCCTGGATACCATGATGCCTCAAAGGTCAAGATAGGGCCACAGCTGAGGACTTCTGGCTCCAACATCCATTACCTAAATGATGACTGTAGCCACAGGCACCATTTCTGCAATAACTATCAACCTGGAGATAAGATAGTTCTCCTCAAGAAGCATAATTTACTACTTGGAGGAGTCTCTAAACTGACTCACAAGGTCATGCTCAGTTTCCCCATTTCCCTCAATATCTCCTTACTTTTTCTGAAAACCAAATGAATACAGGCTCCCCAGAGAAATTCTTTGTTTCACTCCCCAGAGAATCTCAAATTCTGCTAGAGGGTTTGATTCTCCAGATCCCTAATATCATACCACTCCTTTCTTTTATTCAAGCCTTTGCTATCAAGACATTTGCAAGGTTGTGGGCCTGATCAGCCCACAATAAGTTAACATTGATTATTGGTCTTAGAATTAGAGAAATAAAGATGTATTATCTTTCACAACATGTGCATCTACTGATATGGATTACTAATTAAATAATTTTTTTTATTTTTAGCATTGCTCAATTGTACTATTCAAAGGTTTTAATCCCTATAATATCATGACTCTTCTATGGTTTAACAAAGGAACAGATTACTTGTGTTTGTGTAAGACTGCGTGTGTATTTCTACAAAGATGTCTCTCTGTACTTGTAAACTTTAAGGTGTTTTGAGCATTTGTTAGCTTGACCTATTTGTGAAAGAGTGGTGGTATTAGAGCCTTTCACTATTAATGTATTGTGTATGTGCTCTTTTGGCATTATACACCTAGTAGTTTCTGTTTCATTGATTGGGTGCACCAAAATTTGGTACACATATATTTAAAATTATTTCTTCCTGGTGAATTATTCTCTTTACCAACGTGTAATGTGAGCTTCTTTGTCTCTTCTGATGATGAGTTTTGACTTGAATTCTACTTTGTGTGAAATTATGCACTACACACCTTCATTTATTTCTGTACTGGTTATATGGAGAATGATTTTCTAGCATTTCCTTTTTACCTTATGTTTGTTTATTTTTTTAATGGATGAGGTCTCTCTCTGACATGCAGCATATAATTATGGTGTTTTTATTTTGTTCCAGTGTGCAACTCTGTGTCATTCCTACTATTGTGTTAAGTTTTAATGGTTACTTCCCTTCTTCTTTCCTTTTGCTTAACTACTCTTCCAGTTTTGTGTGTTACGTCATTTGGACTCTGGTGATATGTGCTTTGCTGCATCTGTTTAATTTTTTTATGAGTAATTTCTGCAATGCTTTTTTTGGTGGTTGTTGTAGTCCAGGCATTTTGGGACAATAGTTAGAATCAGGACATGGAATTTACATTATTTTATGGTGGTTACCAAGAGTTAACACAAGAAACTGTAGGATATATATCCACAAGACCAAAGACTTAGCATATTTCATAAAGTGCCTAAATCCCACAGTAGTATCTCATATGAATCCAGATGAAGACACAGAGCTCATGACAGTGCCTACCAAAAATGAGGTTGGAGGTCTAGAGCCAAAAAGAAATATTCATAACGGTCACTTTTATGGATCTGTGCTGGAAATGCCCAAATGTCAGCAGTCTAATCTAGAATGTCTATGCCAGTGAAGTGAGGGAGCTGTGCTGGCAGGTTGAGGGTTCTACACTAGAGCCACGAATTCATGCTCAAAACAAAGACCAGGGCTGTCCTTAAAAGCACCACAGCCATCCTCAGTGATACAGAGGTCCCCAGCACCACCAATGATAAGGACATTTGAGTACATGCCAGAAAGCCAACATGAGGAGTTCATCTTGGAGATTACACAGCACAGGTCTTTCCCTCAGGAGCCTGTAAGTAATGCTAGATACATGGAACAGAGCTTCCCCAGGAGAAGTCACAGCTCAAACAACAACATGTAGAAGAACCCACAGTGGCTCAACACCTCAATGCCTCCCTTCTCATTTTCCACCTCTCTATGTATGCTGAAAACTTTCCTCATGTGGAACATCTATGCTCAGAACCATGGTGATTTAACTCAGCTAGTGTTAAGTTGATCACCAGTTTTTAACAATAAGAGTGGTCATGAATTTCTTTGGATTCTCTTTGTTGCAAAAGTTGTCATTTTACCATCAGCTTTGAAGGCTAATATTTTAGGTTATAATAATCTTGGCTTGGACCTCCTTTCTTAGTGGGTGGTGATTGAATAACTTCATTCTAAGATCTTTGAATTTTAATGCATTTGTTGAGAAATCTGACATTATTTGGATAGGCTTGCCTTTATCAGTTATATTTTTCTCTAATGGCTTTCTTTTTTAAGCATGGATGCTTTATTTTGAACTTTTAAAAGTCATATAATGATTTACACTATTTTCTTGGGTATCAAGGCTTTATGGAAGACAATGAAAATTTTGTCAAATCAATTGAACATGTACAAAAACAATGGATAATTTGTAAATGAATCTTTTTAGTCAATACCATGCAGCAAAGTACATACTCTGTTTCAAATCTAAATTAACCTAATGTCTGCTTTTAAAATACATCTTAAAAAAACATTGACAACCCTGGAAGAATAATTCTGAGGTAATGATATAAACAACTTTTCACACTGAATGTAATTTGAATGAATGGAGGAAGAAATTACCAGTTGTGCCTATACCTAAATATCTGTTGTCAATAATTTTTAATAAATTTTAACAAAGATAAATTTTTTACTTCTGTTATGCTCTCTGGTTTTATTCTTAAACTTGTGACATATTGACTAAATGAACCAAGTTCTGGGACTAGAATATTTGTAGACAAAAATCACTGAGGTATCTTCTCAGTTGTTTTAAATACTATGACTATAGCCTTCCATATAGAAGGAAGAGTATGAGAAGTAATATGTGGAATTGCACTTGGCTTATGTTTTATAAAAGGTAAGTGCAACAACTTGCTGGGAAAAATAAAAGTTCAACATAATCCCACTTAGAAAACTTTAAAAAAATTACATGTTGCCTTAAATTAGTTTCTAAACTTGTGAAATAGTAAAACACACACTTTGAGGTATAGGATACATTAGAAACATACTGCTCTTTACACTTTTTATAGTCTTACTCTGCTTTGGAGTAGCTCTTTACATAATGTCAAGAGGCCACTAAAAGTGATATCAAAAGTGTGGAAATGGAAAGACAATGAGATTAAAGTAGAGAAATGATGATAAAGTGTGATTTATTCTAATATAACAAAATTATATGTTTTGGCTCAGTGCCTCTGAGTTGCTGGAAGAAACTAGGAAATCAGAGAACCATCCAATGATCCTAGTTATGATTCTCAAATAATCTGTGATTTGATGGCTCACTCATGCAGGACTATTACCCAGACTTCATGGTAAGGGGTACTGTGCTGGGATCTATTTTGCTGTGTTTGTCTCCCCAAGAACACCTAGGAAAAACAAAGTATAAATTATATATATATATATATATATATATATATATATATCAGTGCTAATGTGTTCCTGAAAGATGCTAGAAAATAAGTGAACTGTCCCAATGTTCCTAGTTAAAATCTTTTAAAAATCTGTGGTTTAATGGCTCACTCATGAAGGACTACTTACTCACACTGTTTGGAAAGGTGTCATACTGTGCAGGGCTTGCTGGCAGTTTTGCAATGTTTTTCCCAAAGAGCACTTAGGAAAGGCTCAGTACCTGTCAAAGTTACCAGAACAAAGAACTCACAGGATTAAAAAATTAACCCTCCTAAAATCTGTACACCATTTCCCTCCAAGGATTGTAAACATCATGACTGAAGTAGAGAATCTGGGTTTATAAAAACATAACCCTAGCACACATATATATTTAAAGTGTTTTCCTCAGTTGCTCAAAAGGATTTTCAAATACTCCTCACTTTGCATCTAAGATTGCTCCTTCTCTTAGACTTGCACAGGAAAATGAATCATCAGGGTACTTAAAAACTTGAGGATTTTTTTTAATAGAAGGGACACATTGAGTTCATTTATTAAGAAAAAAGGTTTTATTTTGATGTGTTTCAGGGATTTTACGTTCTGTGTTAACACAGAATGAGAATTATTGTCAAAGCAAATGTCCTCTAAGAGACTTAAGTATTCATTTTCTTGTGATGGCATTTTTTCTAACATATCAACACTCATGATGCTTAAGACAAGCAAGAAACAGGTTAATAAAAATCACAAATCAGAATTCCAATATTTCCACATGGCATCACTCACTAGGAAATCTGCAAAGACTACCAGTGTTTAGGTGGAATGTTCTCTAACCTGTACATTACACTCATGTGGTCAAATGAATCACACACTTGGGAGATTGTGCAACATGAGTAAGTATAGAAAACTGTACTCCAGAACTGCTTCTTCAAAGCTTAAACAATTAAGTGGCCATCATTTTGGGCATGGAAAACAAATATAGATTAGTGGATCTAACATGTGGAAAAAATTCTCATTAAAATATTTTAAGCACACTGTGTTAGATCTTTTTTTGATATGGAAAACTCACAAAGTATTTCTCTTCATTGCAAACAGTCCATTATTAAGGGTATAAAGATTTCACGAAAAAATAAAGAAAAAATTTTTTTGGCTGACTGTTATGTCCTCTAAGAAGAGGCTCCAGAGACTTGAGAACCATCATACTTTGCAATGAACTCCTCGAGTTCTCGAACACACTGGTCACGTATTTCTTGTAAATTTTGACGCAGTGCAAACTGTATAGGTTTTTCTAGTGAAGGATCGTTTTGAATCAACATTCTCACCACCGTGCCAAACATTTCACTATCTTGTTGGTAAACTTGTTCAATCTCTTTGCTTTTCGATGCTATTGATCTGAAGCGATTGCTGTGCTGAGTATCTTCACGTACTTCTGGGCTGTCAGCTGCATGTGTCACTGGTGCCTCTGCTTGCTTAATGAATAATGGTGTTGGAGATACCACCTCGAATTCAGAGATCCCAGACAATTCACTTTCATCAGATTGCTCAGAATTTTTGGCAGCCCGCTTTCTTACAGCTTCCTCAAATTCCATTTCAGTTATCCTGCTGGGTTTATCTAACACATTTGATGAAGGCGCTGCATCAGATCTTGAGAGGGAGGACTCTCTTGGTGTTTTCAAAGACTGGACCTTTCTTTCTTTACTTTTATGCTGAGATTGTTGAAAAGAGTCCATTTTTTCTGGGACTGGAGAATGTTGTCTTCTACTTGCAGGAGAATCCTTGCAGTCTAAGAGTGACTCTCCAAGAACTGTAGGATCTTTTCTTTGAGGAGACTGGTCTTTCATAAAATGGGAAGAGCAGAAAATTTTGGTTTTACAGCTATTGCTCTTGTCCCTGTGGTGTGCAGAATGATTATATCTTGACCATCCATAGGCAGAGTCAGCTCCTTTCTCAGGTGGAAGACTTTTTTGATCAATAGTAAATGCACATCTCTCCTCATATTCTTGGTAACCGGCAAGACTGTCATATTTATTGTAGCTTCCTTTACCAGGTCTCTCTAGTACTGGTGCTTTCGCTTCTACCAGTGGTGGGTTGTTTTCTAGAAATGGGGGTTTCTTTTCTACCAGTGGTTCCTTCTTTTCTACCAGTGGCTCTGTCTTGCACAACAGTGGTAGTTTCCATGGCAAAACGTTAGTTTCTTTCTGGTGCTCGTCAGTGGGATGACTCCGAGGTGGTACTTGATCTGTGGAAAGATTTTCACTGTCACATTGTCCTGCAGACCACATGTTATGTCTTTCAAAATCTTGAGTGGTTGTATCATACTCTGAAATGGCATGCTAGAGTTGTTCAGCATCACATTGCACACCTATGTCACATGAATTCTGACTCAGTGAACACTGTACAGACTTGTCTAGGAAAGGACCTTTTTCAATTAAAATTTTCTCCACTCTTCCAACATTTCCATTGTACTCTTTGTTTCTATGCTGAGACTCTTGGAAAGATGGCATTTTGCTTTGCACTGGAGAGTAACTTCTGTTACCTACCATGGGGTCACATCTGTTGTGCAAAGAAAACTTTTGTTCTACGGGAGATTCACTAAAAAATGTAGGATTCCTTATATGACGAAACTGGTGCCTCGTACAATGGGAAGAGTAGAAATGTTTTCTTTGAAAGCCGTCTCTCCTGTCCCTGTAATCAATCAGGTGGCTTGTAGAATGATTGTACCTTGTCCATTGATATCCAGATTCATCTCCTCTGTGGGGTGGACCACTTCTTTGGTCATAAAAAAACCTGTGGCGCTTCTCATAGGCTTGGTAGCCAGTAATACTGTA
>PVJX010043301.1:0-13742 GCA_004027295.1 Dolichotis patagonum
GAGGCGGGTGCCGTGCTCGCTGATCTTATCTTCACTAATAGTAGCCCCAGGACCTCTTATTCGAGTGGGTTTTTGCGCTTTAGTTTCTTTCTGGGTTGTGAGAGTCTATCTCTCTCTGTTTGGGTCTCTCCAGGGTATTTTATTCTGGCATTTGAGCTGTCTCTCTCAAAGAGGGTCTCTCTCCTGCTACCTACCAGTCCGCCATCTTGTCTCTTCTCCTTATTCTTGAAATTCTTGACCTTGCACATAATTTTCAGGCACAGATGATTCCTACCAGGATTCCTCATATTCTTGAGGGAAAAAAAAGAAGCTTTGGGCTGAGAGTTTAGCTCAGTGGCAGAGTACTCACCTAGTCTGTGTAAGGTTCTGCTTTCCATCCCCAAAACAAGAGCATACACTCATAAAAATTTCAAATTTTAAATGTATTTGACAGCAAACTAAAATGAATTCCAAGTAAAATGGCTTTCCAATGTTCCAGTTATATCAAAAATGTATTTTATTCAAAGATGCTTAATGTTAAAATTAAATGTTCCATTCATCTTTGAGGTCTGCAGGCTAGTTCAAAATGAAATGTCCTGATACTGATGATATACTCTAAAGACAGGATGAACTTGGATTGCCTGTACTAGGAGACCCAGAATAACATTGGCTTAAGCAAATTGAGTTTTTATTTTTCCTTCACATAAAAAACATAAGAAGTGAAGAGCTCAGGTCTAAAGCAGTAGCTACATGGTTAGCAGGGATACAAGCTCCTTTCCTATTCATCTCCACTCTCTGGCACCTGTCTTCCAGCCTCAATCCAATCCAAGGCTGTGTCTTCAACTCTTACCATCATATCTGTGTCCCAAACAGCAGGAAGGGCGAGGAGTCCCTCTGGGAGTCCCACCCCATACTTTTATGTAGTCGTTGTTTGCCATAACTTACGCCGATGGCCATAGCTAGCTCCTGGGAGTGTGGGATAGTGCATCATTTTGCTGTCTATATTGGCACTATGAATTAAATGAGAATTCTCTAAGAAAAAGAGGAAAAATTCCCAGAAAAATAGTGATGAAATTGTATATTCTAAACATTCTTTACCCAAGGGTATTATTAATTGAAGTGAAGTAATTGTGTATGAGAGGAATCCACCTCAAGAAAGGATATTTTCTCAAGATATAGTTTTAGTATACCTTGATGCTATCTGTTGGTAAAAGCTGAGTTAATTTTACTGTTGTGCAGGCCTAAAGAATCTAATCTTACTGAGAGTTACATCCCTTTTCTTGGTTACAATATCATCTGCTGCAGGAATTTTCAGAGATTTATGAGAGGTCTTATTTTTGGCATATTTATAGAAAGAATAGGTGTATTATTACTGAATTTCATTTATCATAAGTAAGAAAAGCAATATATCTGCATCTGGGCTATGGAATTCTCCACGTTTAATTTCCTTATCTATTACTAGAGTTATTTTGCTAACTTTTACAATCCAGTATTTTTAGAGGAACACATCTCTTGAAGAATCAGAGTAGAGAGGAGGTAGCATATGCCACCACCCACAAGACTGTCCTAGTGCCGTGCTGGGGAATAAACACAGTGCTGGAAGAGAGGGAGAACTGAAGTCTAAGCAGAGGGACTGGGAGCACCTGCCTATGCATTGAAGACCAATGCTCAGAAGAAGAGCCCAGTTATCACCCTGGAGACCATTGTCTTCCAGATAATGCTAGCTAGGAAGGAAAAATTCCTCCCGTACAAAGCAAATGGTTAAATTGAAAGAAGAAAGAGGGCTGAGTGGAACCTGCTTCTGTGTCCTCTGCTTCACAAATATAACCTGAATTACCTCATGTCTAGGGGTTCTACATCCACCTTTGTCTCCAGTGTGATGCTAAATTGCCTCTGTAGTCAGAATGTGCTTCTTCATGAGGCCTATGTCCTTTGTGTTTGACCAGACACTTAGTTCCACATTTGTCTAGAGTCTGGTATGTGCCAGGAATTCAGTTCATTTTTAAGAATACAAGGACATGGTCTTCTCCTTTTAAAAAATACATACTTGAAAAGGAGCTATGCAGACAATACAACAGAATCACAAAACAAAACTAGGCCATATGAGAAGTTTGCTCAGGGAAGAGTGGTTAGAAGGGTGGGAGTCATCAGTGAGGTTTTTCGATTTGGTGACAAGTCACAGTAAAGGCAGCACTGGCAAGATTCTAGGGCAAGGAGACAAAGTGCATGTTTTTGGAATGATGTGATACCCTGTATTTGTGAGGACATTGTGCACTTGTCACATGCAAATGTGTGTGTGTGTGTGTGTGTGTGTGTGTGTGTGTGTGTGATTCTCCTTGGACTCTAGTGCCATCCTTGTGAGAGAGGCCAGGCTACATCTCTCCACTATGACAAGGAAAGGACAGCCCACTTCCATGGCCCCCCATTACTATCACACCAGTCTGAGTCATGACCTCCAGAGTTAGGACTGGACTCCAGGATGGCTTGTGCACAGACGTGGCTACCTCTTAATCTGCTGAGGCAGGAACATAGACAGAAGGTGGCCTCCAGGTGGACCGCCCATGCAGGCTTGTGCTAAGTCCGCAGCAGGTATTACCAAATTGTCTGATATGCCATCCTGCTCTTCATTCTGGAGGATAATGGTTAAGCCTTTTTTGTGTCTGCAGACTCCAGTAATTTTCATGCTATTACTGTCTTGTTCTGATTTTTATGTGTTTTAGGATGCAAATGTGCCATCAGTGTCTTTTTTGAAGGTCTTAAAGCTCAGTAAAACCGAATGGCCCTACTTTGTGGTAGGGACAGTCTGTGCCATTGCCAGTGGGACATTGCAGCCAGGATTTTCCATCATATTTTCTGAGATGATCACAGTGAGTTTGAAAACATTATGTAACAGCTTCAATTAAATCAGACCCTGCCCAGCTTGTTCCATCTTGGCGTTAAGCATCACAAACTAAACCAAAATCCTTAGTTTCCTTTGGAGGTAGGGCACAAGGGAAAGGAAGGTAGCCCCCGAGCTGTTCCAAGTTCTGGTGTCAGTGAGGTACACAGTGCAAAGTCAGGAAGGAGGCAGTCTAAGTGGCTCTCTTCCCTTGGGTCAAACTGGGTAAGACTATGACCCTCATCTGGGGAAATCTGCTGATCGTGGGGCACTGGGGCAGCATGAGGGCTTGAGGCAGAGCATGCAATGAGCCTGGACTCTGAGCACAGTCTGGCCTCACCAGCGAGTGTATGGCAAACAGGCAGGGTATGTTCCCTCTCTGTGCCTCAGTTTCTCCATCTGCAGGATGACCCTACATGCTAGAATGCTGAGGATTAAGAGGGGATAGAGGTAACTATGTGGAAAGCATGTAAGAGAGCCTAGCTCACAAAAGTACTTAGGTGACAGTTCCTATACCTGTTTTAGCAGTCCTTCCAAGACTTGGGACACCTGACACCAAGAAAGAAAACTCACACTCTCCAGTCATTAAATTCACTGGGGGATGTTTACAGCAAGACAGGTGGTGGTGATACCCTACATCTTCTGTCTGTTGAAGACAGAAGTTTTGTTGTATAACCACCTGAGCTAACCTCTGAAGTCACTGGTGAAATTTTCTGGTTAAGAATGAATTATCCTCCATCATCTTAAGAGTTTGTTATTCTTGTGGCATTAAATATTGCTCTATAATAAAGATCATAAGATGAAAAATTTGAAAATTTAGAAAGCACCCTCCAAATCATACTAAATTTCAAATAAAGCCATCCTGGAGGCTCTCTTGCAGTTCACAGCTGTGTGGCTGTATTTACATTTAGGTAACATTCAGTACAGCCAGTGCTGCCCTAAGCACCAGAGACAAAGCAGCACACAGTCTAAGCAATGTTGTGCCCTCCAGCAGCAACCTACCAGGACTCTCACACAGTGCACACCAGGGACAGATCTCCAGCATCAAGGGATAACAAGTGCTTTGAAGGCAAGGTAGGAAGGTGTGGGAGCAGGAGTCAGGTCATGGCCAGCAGGGATACTCGGTGGGGTCCAAGAGAGGAGAGGGCAGAAGAGGGACAAACACCAGGCTGAGATCCATGATCCCACAAGTCCTAGAGCCAGGAAGCAGCACTGACATCACGGGGGCTGGGGTGAGGGGAGAGAGGTGACTGGAGAGTCTGTGACACAGAGGAGCTTTCTGCCACTGAGCTGTGCACTTACAGTGGGGACGCTGTGAATTTAGTTGTGTATATTTGACCGCGATTTTAAAAACTCACATTTTCAAAGCCTGGTTTTAAAATGTGACCCTCAAACTATTTTAAGGGAGAAATCAGCAAGGAGGGGTGGAGTAATCCAAGTGGGCTTTGTAAATGCTCTTCCATAGATTTTCAGGCCAGGGGACGATGTGGTGAAGCAGCACAAGTGCAACATATTCTCTCTTCTTTATGTAGGTTTGAGGATCATTTCTTTCTTCACTTTTTTCCTTCAGGTAAGCACCTGTGACTCGCCTTCTCAGCAGCCTGCAGTTCAGTTAGGGAAATCAGAGCCAAAAGGAGTTTCCAGAGCCTGGGCTGCAGAGACAAAAGGCAGACTTTGCTACAGGATGGCTGGGAGCCCTCAGCTCTCCCAGGATGTAGCCACCAGCAGCAGGAGTGTCACCGAGGGGAAAGGGGACAGAGCACTAGAGGACAGCAGGCCACTTAGACTTAGCTGGCTGCCTGCTGGGAAGTGCCACACAGCAGCACCATGGTTTGCTGTGACTCTGCAGCATTTGGGACTGTGTAACTGGTGAACTATTGGAGACAACACACATTTTGCATTCATATTTGCAGATGTAGGCAGAGTTAGTTAAACTTGTTTCACCTGTTCTTTCCTACCTAGTGAGACTTTTATCCAATTTCTTTTGCATTGTTGAACCTGTAGGCATCAGGGGTCCCACAGTCCTTTCATTAAGTCAGCAAAATAGTGTTTCCTGGTCATGCCAGGCTGCAATTCTTTTATAACTGCCAAGCCAGTGTTCAGAAAGCCAAGCTTTCCTCTGAGAAGTCAGCTCTTCTCAGGGCACTGAGGGAATCAGCCTGGCTCTGGACTGGTCAGATCAGGGAGTGGCATTTTGGAGGTATTGGACCTGCACAGCCACAGAAGAGGGGATCTGCGCTTCTCTTGCTTCTCGTCCCCACAGGCTGTCAGAAAGAGGAACGGTAGGCAGGGAGAAAGAACAACCCACTGTCTCCCAGTCTGAGACAGGCAGTAAAAGCAAACTAGATTGTGAAACTTAACCCTGCTTCCTCACCCCTGCAGAGCAGCCACACACTTGGCTCTGCTGTCAGCCCCATGGGCAGCAGAGGAATGAGAGCTAATGGCACAGTAAAGCAGCTGTGGGCTAACAGACGAATTTCAGAGATGAGGAAGCAGCTCAGGTGTGAAGCCAGGCATCCTGCTGACCAAGAGGCCTGAGGCTGTATTATTCTCACAGTAATGATGCAGCCCCAGGGCTCCACACACAGCAGCGTTGTCTGTCTCTCTTCCAGGCCATGGCCACCAGGCTGGCTCTGATTACACAGAACACTGCAAACCTCAGAATTGATGTCATTATCTCCTTTACCTATGGTTGGCAGCTAACTCTCTTGCTTTTAGCAGTTGTTCCATTTATTGCTGTATCAGGAATTGTTGAGATGAAAATTTTGGCTGGAGATGCCCAAAGAGATTAAAAAAAAAAAAGAGCTGGAAACAGCTGGCAAGGTGGGTTGAACAAAACTTCAGTGAGTAGAGGTGTCTTTGAACGTGTTTTGTTTGAATGATCACAGTATGCATGTTTTAATGTTTGCGTTAACTACAACTCCTAAGCACCAACTCTGTAGGAAGTATTTTACTGTGGTACTACTGCCAACAACTTGATTAGTATAAAACTTTTAGCCTAGGGAAAACACTTACCATGTTGTTATTTTAAAGAATGTCTCAGGATGTATTTTACCCTAATATGCTGATGTCATTGTTAAAACAAATGTCACACTATTTTACAGATAAGGAATCTTAAGGCAGAAAATAGAAGAGCATTGTTCAAGGGCAGACGTTTGCTGGTTTTAAGACCGTGGTTTTCCTTCTTGGCTGTGGTTTTTGGCTTTAAGGTTGGCAGCCATCAGGCGGCAATAACACCCTGATTTCTTGGCAATACCAAGAGGCCTGTACCTATTTTCTCAAATGGGGACCCTGAAGGCTGGGGTGCAGCTCAGTGGAGAGCACTCATCTACAAAGCAAGAACCAGGGAACAGCAGACTCGTGACTGGGATTGAGTCCATGTCTGGTTCCAGAGCTCATACCTCTTTACAGGTGCCTAAATCTACCTAGAAACACTTTACTTGCATGTACATACATTTAAATATTCAAGTATGGGTTAAGAGCCCAGTTTAATTCTCAGTGGTAAATACTACCCTTTATTAAAACATTGAGAGGCAAAGGTGATAATGAATATTAATATGATAGCTTCCATCACTTACACTTAGAACCCTTTCACAGCCATCACTGCCATGGCCTTCACCAGTGTTGGGAGGCAGGACTGACAGTGTCCCCAGCCCTCAGAGAGGAAGTGATTCACTCAGGTGTTGGCACTGGCAGCTGTCCTTTGCCCCCACACTTTGCCAGCACCAGCGGCTGCTCAGAGCAGCTCAGTCAAGAGGGCTCTCATCTTTGGCCTCTCCTGTGGCCAATGGCTCCCTGGAGGTTCTCCAGCCTTGTGTGAGTCTTTCTGGCTGCTCTCTGCAGTGCCCTGGCTGAGGCTTGGCCACTGAAAACAATGCCTGCCATTGTATCTACCTCCTTATCACCACTCTCCCTCAAAGGAGCTTCCTTAAGACAAATTACACAAAAGAGAACTCTGGACTCTAGTTAGCAAATGGCCTTAACTCTGTTAAAAGTCCTGCCTTACAATGCTGTCAGGATTTGCTGACTGGGAAAGGAGATAAGAATCAAGCAGTATGGGGAACAAAACAACAGAAAGGCTGGGGCTTGGGCTGGGCTTTGCCCTTCACAGAGTGGATGCTGGAGAGCTGCCCCTAACCCCTACTTTCTACCAATTTCCTCCTAAACCTGTTCCTATAGGCCAAGTCTTAAGTGGCTACTTAACCTAATAGGACTCTGTAATGAGAGATTAGAAACTTTAAATGTTAGTTACTTGCAATTCAATTATAGTTCAGTTTTGTTACTTAGCCCACTGTTGATTACCTGAGAGAACTCAGGAGACAAAAAATGTTCTGGAAACCTCCACATTCCACTGTGCTCAAAAGGAAATGCTCTCAGTTATCTGAGTGCAGGTTAATTATGGCTAATGTACATCAGAACTTGGCATGTGCCCATTTCAATCTTCCGAAAAGGGCTTGTAATGAGGGTGTTGCTTCTGAAAGTTATCACCCCCACAATCCCATTCGTGCCCATGAAAAGATGCTATGAATGGAATCTGAATTTCTACAAGCATGCACATCTGTCATTTGTGTTGCCAGCCTCTCCTTGGTAACCTTAGTCAGGGGAGATGGCCTGCACTTTCCGTAATTCTCCAGACTCAGGCCCTGTGCTGAGGCAGGGGCCTGTGTCTCAGAGCGGCCCACAGAGTAGGACATACAGGGCTGGGGACCATCGTGCTGCCTGCCACTCACTGCCCAGCGCTCTAGATCAGGGAGGAGACTTGTCTCCCGCGCTGCAGTGGGACAACAGGACTATTCACCAGGGCTGCTGTGAGATGAGGTGACTGTTTCAGTCAGTGACACAGTCTGCCTATGGCTGTGGGTTAGGTTTTAATTTTTATTTACAATAAAGATAAGAAGCATCTCAACTTAATTGTCTTGCTTTTGCCTGGTCACAGAAACTGAGATCAAAGTCTTGCAGCAGGGGTGTCCGCTATGCCGCTGGCCTGCTGTGCTCCCAGAGGGGTCCAGCCAATGTGGTGCAGAGAGCTGGACGCAAGGATGCAGAGTGTTCTGCTGCCCCCGAGCCTCTATGTGGCTCCCTACTCAGACCAGGGCCCCATACAGATGGCATCTTGTGCAATGTCCTCTGACCCTCCTGACACAGGCTCCCAGGCCAGCCGTGTCCTCGCCTCAGGTCTGAGGAACCGAGGCTGGCTGGCGCCGCTCAGCCCCATGGCCCCTGCTGCTGCTGGCTCTCCTTCCTGCACGCCCAGCCTCTCCAAGCAGGCGTGCTTAGGGCGCAAAGGACTGGTGTCTCCTAGGAGCTGAAAGAAACTGCCGCCCAGTGGGTTGCACATAGTACCCTGCCCTGCCTCTCTACCACCTGGTGCCCAGTGTCTCTGACACCCCCACCCTGTCGGCCTCCCAGGCTCACCACAGGGACTCGTCCCGTCAAGGGCGGGTTTGGAAGGATACTTTTTGATTCTAACTGAAGAAATCTAAAAGCCATCAACAGAAACTTCAGGATACTGTTTTGTCACCTTTGGCCATATTGGGGATTGAATCCAGGAACTTTTCACTGAGCCACATCCCTGGCTTGTTCTTATAAAATTTTTTATTATGAAGCAGGGTCTCAATATGTCCCTAAATTGCCCAGGCTGGGCCCGAACTTGTGATTCTCCTGCTTTAGGCTCTGAGTCCGAGGTTACAAGCATGCATCAGCCTGCCCAGCCCCTTCAGAATACTTTTGAGAGAGCCCTAAGCCTTAACATTCTTTATCATTTCAAAAATAAAAGAGCCACTTCTAATAAAGGTCTGTTCTATTGCAGATTGCAACCAAAACAATAGAAAATGTTAGGACAGTTGTGTCCTTAACCCAGGAAAGAAAATTTGAATCAATGTATGTTGATGAATTGGATAGGCCTGACAGGTAATGGACACGATTGCTGAGAACACAGAGGTTTCCCAGGGCAGAATTATGTTCTCCAAAGATAATAAAACTTCTGCACAAATAGTATAGCCATGAGGACATCCTTTCTTCAGTAGTTATCTCATTGAAAATAACCACAGGGTTAGACATATTCATCTCTTTTTTAAAACACATAGAATAAGGGCTAGGAACAGGACCGTAGAGGGCAGAGGAGTTGGATGTGAACAAAATCATAGAGCACACAGCTGTCTGCCCATGCAAAGCAGTAAGGGTTGTTGAGTAAGGGTTGTGCATGTGCAGTCTGTCAAAATAAACTCATTAATCTGTATCATCTATTTTAAAAGGAGTGGAAAAAATGAAACAAGAAGTGAGGTTAGGTTTATAAAGGCTAAGGCTAAAGAGGACTCCACAGGAGCTGATCATTGGTGCAGGTGGCAGACTCCATCTGGTGTTTAGGATGAGAGAAGAACTCACACTTCTATTTTCTTTGTTTTCTCGTTGATATGTGTGTGTGTGTGTGTGTGTGTGTGTGTGTGTGTGTGTGTGTACATATACAATCACCTGTGACTTTACGGCTTATTTTGAACTTTAAATAGTTAATGAGGAATCAAAAGCTGAAGCAAATAATAAACTTGGGCATAATTTAAAGATTCAATTGCCGTGTAAATTGTTCAGTAATGATGAGTACTGTAAAACTGTGGTCACAGCACCTAAGTTATACTATCCAAATCAGTAATACTGATTTTTTTCCTTGTCAACTGTCTTCCTTATAATTGGAGAGTAAATAAATTATGAACCTTTTGGTGGGTTTAGAAGCCTAATAAAGTATAGCATTGGGCCTGATTAGAAATTGTGCTAAACAAAGTATATCTAGGGCCGTTAGGCTCTCATCTGGGAAAAGACTTCTGACATGCATTATATAAATGTAATAGTCCAAGTTTTGAGAAATACATTTAGTCATAGGAGACCAGGTCATAGTAGTAAAGCAATTTCAGTGAGATGTTTCAAGCTTTACTTCTGTGACACCCTAGGTGTTTTTAATACAACAGCTATGTTTGTATCAGGGGCTTAAACATCTGAGTCATCAGTTGTAGCTTGGAGTAAGAATACCAGAAATATTTGCACAGCCACTGTGAGCTCAGCATCTGTGTTGTTTTACTGTGCTCAGTTCACAGAACTCTTCTGCATAACAGTGATTATCTCTGTGGTACACACCAGAAAACAGATGCCTCTTGGGATGAATCACTTCCCAAACTAACATAACTGAAGGGAGAGTTGAAGCTCAGATTAGAGGTTGAGCTCTTTGTACTCCACAACACTGAGAGCAGCTGATACACTGACTATGAATGCATTGATTTGTTTTTCAGGAACTCAGTGAGGAAAGCACACATGTATAGAATCACATTTAGTATCTCACGAGCATTTATGTATTTTTCCTATGCCAGTTGCTTTTGATTCAGTGCCTATCTCATTGTGAATGGACATACGTGCTTCAGGGATGTTATTCTGTAAGTAGCTTTAAAAATACTAAGATAATTCTATAGTAACCATATAATAGAGTTTCGATAGATTTATACAAACATTTGGAGTAGGAAAAAACTCATTTGTCCAAAGACAAGCTAAGGGAGTTACTATGGCAAGCACAGAAATCTGATCTTCTCAATACTCCAAGTGCAGTTTCATCACCCTCATGAACTAACAGCGATCAAACTTGTGCAAATAATCATAAAGTGTAACTACAGGTATGTGTATAACCCCAGCAAAGCACAGCGAGTTTCATCACCATGTAGAATGTAGGTGGAAATAAATCGTGGGGGGAGGGGAGGGGACGGAATAAGGGGAGAGTGGCTGAGGCAGGGAGCGACGATGGTCAGATCTGTGTCCCTGTCAAACCCTGAGCTAAAAGTGATCACTATGGCTCTCTAACATGTACTAATGAACAGGAAAGAAAGTTGATGATGCCCGTGGACTCAGAACAGAGGGATAAACAGTGTGCCGCTTATCAGCAGCCAAACTGTGGCCTGTGCAAGGGTGAAGCACACTTCCCAACCTCTCATCTTTTGTTGATACTGAAGTGGATGCTGTCCTTTAGCTACTGTGCAGGCAGCCTAGTAAGTGTGTGCTTTGTAGGTGCCCCTTTAATCCAGGGACTCACTGCTGTGCGCTCAAACCCAGGAGTAGGCCCCACATTGTGATAGGTCTGAGGTCAGCGTTCTGAGGACCTCTGTGTTGCTTTCCTTAGTCTGTAGAATTTACATTCCTTCCAGCGGTGTAGAAGAGGCCCTTTTCTCTGCATCCTCACTAGCATTTTGTTGCTGTTGTTTTACATATTTGTCAATCATTTGTATTTCTTTTCAGAAAAGCCTATTAAAATCTTTGGTCCATTTTAACACAGGATAGCCGATTTTTAAATTAAACTTCTTGAGTTCTTCCCTATATTGTCAGATTAGATAGATGACCAGTTGGCAAATACATATTACTGTTGTATGGGCTGTCTCTTCACTTTGTCAGTTGTTTTCCTCGTGGTGCAGAATCTTTTTAGTTCAGTGTAATTCCATCTGTCTACTTTTGCTTTTGTTTCCTGTGCTTTTGGGGTCTCATCGAGAAAATTATTGCCTGCACCATTGTCTTGAAGTTCCTCCTGTGTTTTCCTCTGGTGGCTTCAGAGTCCCAGGCCTTCCTGTAGGCCTCTGAGTCATCATGAGTTAGTTCGTGTACAAAATGAGAGAGAATCTTCTGCCTGCAGATGTCCCCTTCTGCTAGCACCGTTATTGTAGTTACCATGAATAGGATTGCTTTCATGATTCTTTCTCAGTCAATTAACTATTGGTTCCTAATACAGCTACTGAATTGTGTGTGTGTGTGTGTGTGTGTGTGTGTGTGTGTGTGTGTGTGTGTGTTACTAAGGATTTATCAAGTCTGACACTCTTGGTGAAGACTTTTTTTTCTCTGTGTATGGAATCATGCAAACAAGGATAACTTGACTTCCTCCCTTCCTATTTCTGAGTCTTTTCTTTCTCTCTTGCCTATCTGCTTGAGCTAAAATGTCTAGTACTCTAATAAATAAGAGTGTTAAGCGTGGGTACCCCTGCCTGGTTTAGAGTGTTAGAGGAAACAGTTCAGCTGGTCTCCATTCACTATGATGCTGATGGTGGTTTTGTAATGTTTAGCCTTTATGCTGCTGAAGTACAATCTTTTCATACCTAATTTGCTCAGGGAATTTTTGAAGGAATGATTAACTTTATCAAATTTTCTGTACCTATTGAGATGATCATATGACTTTTATCCCTCATTTTGTTGATTTGTGTATTATGTTTCTTGATTTGTATATGTTGAGCCATCTTTTTATTCTTGGGAAACCAGTTTGACCATGGGTGTAAATTTTTTGCTATTCAATTTGTTAGTATTATGCTGGAAATTTTTGTATCTATATTTATTATGGGTATTGGTCTACAGTTTTCTTTTTTCTCTTTGTTTCCATTTATTTATTTACTTATTTATTATTTATTTATTTTGGTGCTGGTGCCCTTATCAGGTTTTGGTAACAAAGTAATGCTCACAGAATAAATTTGAAAATGTTTCTTCTCTTTCCTTTCTAAGAAATAGTTTAAGGCCGGTTTCCACTTGCTGTTTGCAGCCGCCTTGAACTGCGGCCCCGCCATGCCACCCTGCCTTGGAGCCAACTGAGTATGGACTGAAACCTCCAAAAACTGTATCTTCACTACTGAGACAGAAAGCTGACTAATGGGGACTCCCAGGTTCCTGGTTTAAGAAACCAGGAAGTCTCCCAGAAAGCAGCATCGCGGCCTGTCTCTTTGGGACCCGAACCTCTCGGACCCACAGAGTGGCCCGGGCTGTTTGGATTGGGAATATTGTGGAGACTGGCATCTTGGCCAGGTCTGTTTGGGACCAGGAACTTTGCAGAAACCAACATTCTGGCCTGACTCTTTAGGACCTGTAGGCCCACCCTTCACTCGCAGGGAAACTCCTGGAGACCTGCCTGGGACAAAGTACGGTGGCCTGGCCTGCCTGAGATTCCACAGGCTCCAGGGTGACCACACCCAGCATTCACCTTACAAATTAGGGAGCCAGGAGCCCACAGAGGGGAGTTAGGACCCTGAGAGGAGGCCAAGAGCCTGTGGGGGAGCCACTGACCCTCCAGGAACTGAGGGTGTAAAAGGTAATTCACCACACATGCAGAGAAAGCTTTGGAACACTGCTCAAAGTAACGAAATATAGAAAAATGACAAAAGGAAAGACCAAAAGGCAGGCTCAAAGCCCTAGCCCTCCCCAAGAAAGCTTAGAAGCCGTGTACATGGAAGAAAAAAGAAGCCATACACCTGAAATGTCTGAAATGATATCAAATGAAATAAATATGCAAATAGGGAAAGCTATGGAGAAATTCAAACCAGAAATACTTGTCCAGGTAAAAGAAGAATTGATAAAAATAGTGAAAGAAATAGTGAGCACATCTAGTGAAAACACAGCTAAAAAATTAGAGGAACAAAGCAAACAGACAGAATCCCTGAAAGAACAATATAAGAAACAAACAGAATGTATAAAGCAGATTCAAAGAGATATACAGGAAATCAAAAATTCTATTGAAAGCTATAAAAACTGCCTCAATGAAAGTGAAGATAGAATTTCAGACCTCGAAGATAAGATTGCAGCCAGTGAGGAGGAAAGACAAGATCTTTTAAAAATAACAAAGAATCAGGAAATAACAATTCAACACCTGCAAGATGATGCAAAGAAAAATAACATAAGGTTAATAGAGATAAATGAAAAAGAAGAGGACAGCCCAAATGATATCAAGAGGATATTTACAGAAGTAATAGCTGAAAACTTCCCAAACATCAGAAGAGAAACTGACATCTGGATAAGTGAAGCATATAGAACTCCAAACAGCCATAACCAAAATAAAACTACACCCAGACACATAATAATCACCATCCCAGAAATCCAACATAAGAAT
>PVJX010043302.1:0-13713 GCA_004027295.1 Dolichotis patagonum
GCAAAGGGCCTTGGTGGATAGGCAGGAGTCTCAACGACCCCTCCCCTGGACTGAAGGACCTCAGGAGGCCAGTGAGAGTCTGGGTGAGACCTTCACCCACCTGGGAGACCTTGGCGAGCCAGTGAGAGTCTCAGTGAACCCTCTGCCCACCCAAAGGACCTCCGCAAACCTGCAGGAGCCTCGGCAACTCCTTCCCACAACACAGGTGAGCTCTATTGCCACCCAGAGGACCCAGTGAGGCCTGCCTCTACCTCCTGGAACCCAGGTGGGCCTTCAAGAACCCCAGTAACACAGCAGTACCCTGGCTCAGGTGCACACCATGGACTGGTGGGTCTGGCAGCCTGGAAAATTCTGAAACAGCAATAACAATATAAGCTAAGGGCTGGTTCACATCAATGCTCCTAGGCTAGACAGCCCAGAAGAATCCAGAACTCACCTAACTGGCCCTGCAAGAGGAATTCAGATGACTGTTCTCTCCCCTACACTGTGAGACCTGGTAAATGGGTGAAAGCCAGACACACAGTAGGACACTGACTAAAATGCACACAATGGACAGGTGAGACTGGCAAGATTGAAAAGAACAAAATATGAACCAACAGGTGAAAATGACAAGAAAAGAAAAGGCAATCTCAGACCTCCAAGACATCCAGAACAAATACAGGAGACATCAACACAGAAGACATTGGAAGACACTACCTGAAATCTCTGAAAACATAGAAAGTAAAGAAAAGAAACAAATCCATGAGGGTATAGAGGAAATTAGAGCAAAAATAATCTGTCAGATAAAAAAAGAAAGAATGACTGTCATCAAGAAATCCACCAATAACAAATGCTGGTAGGACTGTGAGGAAGAAAGAACCCTTCTCCAAATGTTGGTGGGAGCGTAAACTAGTATTACCACCATGGAAATCAGTATGAAGATTCCTCAAATACTAGCATTCAGTCCAGATATTCCCCTTCTAGGTATTTTCCTAGAAGAATTGAAAACATCATACCACAGTGATATATGTTCACCCATGTTTACAGCAGCACAGTTTGTAATAGCTAAATCTTCTAACAACCAAAATACCCATCAACCACAGAGTGGATGAAAAAGATATGATATTTTTATACAATGGAATATTACTCAGCTATAAAAAGGATGATCTTGAAGCATTCATAAGTAAATGGAGGCAACTTGAGACTATCCTCATAAGTGAAATAAACAAGACTCAAATTTGTAAATATCATATTGTCTCTCTAGTGTAAAAAATAATAACAACTGAAAGAGTAATAAGATCCAAAATGTATAATCAATATTGTAAAAATGAAAGGGAAGAAAAGTGCTCTAAAGGATATAACTGTATGTATGTTTAACTGTGTCAGATAGATGACAATATTACTAAGTTTTTGTTGGATCATTGAACAGAATGGTTTGCACTGTCAATATTTGAGTGTCTATCCACTTTTTATGCTTTGATTTTGTAACTTGAACAACAATTTCTAAGATAACTATATGTAGTTTATCAACTAGTGATTTCTTAGTGTTAATATTTTTTGGAATTCTGTATTATTTCTACCTTTTTTTCTGTTTTTTTTTTCTTTTTCTTTAAAAAAAAAAAAAGAGAAAATCCTCCATCCTGTGTCCACAACCCAATATGCAAACAGCTTTAAAATTCTAGAGGTTTCAAGTTACAAAGTTTCCAGTAATGCAACTCTGTGGAAAACTTGAACTAAGCAAGTGTGAGGCTACTTACACTGTTTATTCAACACATTTTATGGAGTAGTCATGAGTTTCCTGTAGAAAACAAAGACTTTTTTTTTTATTACAGCATGTTCTTCCAAACCCTCTAGGAGAAGTCTCTAAAATGTGGAATGAATATTGTATCCTTTCTGAAGACTAAGACATCTTTAATTCCAAATCACATCTGGCTTCAGAGGTTTCTGATTATGGATTATGAATCTACATAAACACCTGCTAGAGGAAAGTGAGGACAAAATGAGGGGAAATAGGGTAAAACAATATGGTTCCCAGGATTCTATTTTCAGAAACACTAATTGGAACATGTGTTCCGTCAGTAAGAACATTAGATTCAGGACTGTGTTACAGACACAATGTCTCCTTAGTTCTAAATTCTCTAGCTAAATTCTGAATTCTCCAGCTGAAGCCAGATTTGGCAGTTGAGGTCTACTGACCAGTCACTCATCATGCCCTGTGATGTAGGCTGATCAGTACAGAACAGTAAGATCACAAACACTATTGATGGAAATTTTCTAAGCTCCTCTTTTTATGTTAAAATAAAAATGATCATCTAAGACATTCTAATTATAAATAAAAATAAAATAAAGAGACAATAGAAAGCAAGAAGATAGACCTTTCTCCAATGGAAAGGGGGTCCAGAGGAGGAGCAAAGCAGAAGGAGAGAGAAAGGAATGAAAAAAGAAATTAAGATGTGCTATATACATGTACCAGTTCCACACAAGGAATGTAGTGATTACACGTGTGTCCTAATTTTTTTAAAAATGATCATTTTAGTTCTTTAATGTTTATTTGTTGTTCATTTAATTTTCATAGAAAAAATCTAAAGGGTAAAAAAAGACAGAGGGCAAATAAGGCCTCATGAAACACTTCTTACACTTAGCTGCACATCAGAATCAGTTGGGAAGCCTTTGAACCATTGGTCTCTATGTCCACGACAGCCCCACTAAATGAGGAGCCCCTGAGCTGGCTCTGGGATATGTGGACTTTTCAAAGCACCCCACCCACCACCCAGTTAATTTTGATGTGTTGATTCCATTAAGAAGTACTACAAAAAATTTTTTTTGAAATTTAAAGAGATAGAAAAAGACATTTTCCTTATTTCTATATAAGGAATGAAAATGTCTAAGATCCAGGAAAGTCCAAACACGGGTGATGCGTGTCCTTCACAGTTCTTGTTTTAATCACATGTATGAACCACAAAAACAGAGTTTCATTTCTGGAAAAAAAAAAAACTGTCAGTTTCTCTTTCATACTGATTGTTTGTAACCATAGATTTTAAAACCGCTTCCAGCCAATAGTGTCATCTTCTGTGTCCCTGAGACCTGAAGATACTTATGTTTGTGTACCACTAAGGATTTGGAAAGTACCATTATGTCAGAAGGTTTAGTGTCCATTAGGTATGTTAAGTGAAATTTAGCAGAATCAGTGTCTTGAGCAGGAAGTCAAGATCTTTTCTCTTGTTTTCTGCTGGGATACAAAATAAATTTCATGTTCCTTATATGAATGACTAAGTAACTTTCTCTTCTTTTGAATCACTTCCATATGACAAAAATGTTGAAGGTTAGTCTTCATCTGCTACTTGAAGGAAACTATTGGTCAAATAAAATTCATATTCTTATGTTGTTCAATCAGTTATGATTTCCAAGTTATCTTTATTTCCAAGTTTACTTTCTTCATTTGAATTTTTCTTTTTCTTTTCTTTCTTTTTTTTTTCTTTTCTTTTTGATTTTCTCTTCCAGTCTCCTCCACTTGAGTTCACTGTTACTGTTATCCGAGCACTGCTCTTCTGTTATAGCACTCAGTCACCATATTTAATGAAATGCTTACTTGTGCTTGTTTATTTAATATCTATTTTTCTGCTACATGATAAAACATTCACAGTCAGGATTATTGTTCCTTAGGGGTTTTTTTTGTCTCTTTGTTTTATTATTTGGGTTTTTGGTGGGTCTTCTTGGGAAAAAGGAGAGCTTTGATTTTTTTTTATTACTATTTACTCAGTCAGTACCAAATGCTGACACTTGTTAGATGGCAAATAAATATGTATTTGCTCATATATTAAATATTCCAGAGATTCTAGTAGGCAGGGCCCATTGGATTTTTTCATCAGAAGACCACTGAAGACTTTATGAAAAAAAAAAGTAAAAGCAGAGATGGCTGAAAAGCAAAAATCAGAGGACTGAAGAAGACCTGGGGGTCCAGGAAGAAGAAGTGTGGTATACCCACCTTTGTATAGCAGGACTTGAAATTATAATGGTAAAAACAAAAGTGTATGACTCTGACAAGTGAGTCGTGCCAATCATGCCCATTTATTTCAGTTACACATACCATCTTTACATATGATTCAGAGTAAATCTTGGAGGTACTTTATTTTCTATAGCAAATGCTTAATTGCACCTTATGTTGTTTTGGCATTTATTTGTCAGTAAAACTCTCTTATACATACTAAATTTTATAATTAATCATTCAATAAGCTTTCTGTAATCAACTTTTTCTTATGTATTTCTAATTTTTGTTGGGTCCATTCACTTCCCCTGTGATTCCCTAAGAATGGGTTTTAGGTAACAAATTGACTATGTTCTCCCAGAGTGCATTTTTCTTGACAGTTTGAAAACATTTGCATACATCAATGTAAGTTATCATGCAGTGACTCCGAAGCCACAGTAAACAGGAAATGATGAGTAGCATCTGTCAACCCTAATGGCAAAGAATGTCAAACATTCTCAAACCTCTTGCATTTTTCCAACAAGTAAAATAAATTGATCCACACATTCAGAGAGTCATTCAGTCAACACCTGTGTGAGCTCCAACCATGAGTCACATTTGGTAATGAAATGACGCAGAGCACACTGTGTCTATTTCCACAAAGTTGACAGTCCAAGTGCAGCTATGACAGAGACATGTATAAATGCCAGAAGAAAATGGTGGAGGTTGAGGTAACATGAGTGTCAGAATGACTTCCTGACTTGAACTTTTATCTTTAAGGAGGGCTGGAATAGGAGCAACAGAGAGAAAGGAGGCCACAGGCATGATGAGTGGTGGCCCAGACCAATGGCTCTCCATTACTGTCAGATAATACCTGAGATAATTATCTTACCAGGCGGAAAAGTTTATTTTGACTTGCAGTTTCAGGAATTTCAATCCATGCTCATTTTGGTCTCAGGTTTTTTGGCCTGTGACCTATCACATCCCATCAGGCAGTGTGTCATACAGAGAAGCTGTTCACTTCTTGGTCAGGATGCAAAAGACAGAAGACAAGACTGAGGTCCCAGTTTCCCTTTCAAGGACACACCCACATATGACCCAAAAGTAGGGTTACTAGGCTTCACCTCTTAAAGTTTCTTTACCTTATGATAGTTCCAAAATGGGTACAAGCTTTGGGGTCCATGTCTGATCCAAACAGTATGGCTGATTCAGAGGCATATAACACCATGGCACCTTGGCCATGCCAGCTACCAGGTACTTGCAGGCCATTAGGCATGGAGGGAGCGTAGGGAGAAAGGCAGTTTGAGAGGTAAGCAGGTGTCAAGTCCTAGAGATCTTGGACAATATGCTGAACTGTAGATTATGTTCTCTTGCAGCATTTTAAATGGAAGATACAAACTCGGGTGTCTCTTAGAAAAACGCACATAAGTGTATCAGGGCAAGGCAAATGTGCATAAAGGTCAGTGATGCTGTTGATGTTTCATAAAGAATGGAAACAAAAACTCTGTAGTTCCTAGAATCTAGCAGTCTCCCTCTCCTTGCCCCCATCTGCCTGGTTGGAGCCCTGGCAGATCGTATTCTCAGAGGGCTTTCTCATGGAGTCACCATATGAAGTGCATTTGCATCAATAACAATCATAAGACTAAGAATGGAACTTTCTCCCTATGAAGGTCCATAAAGGCTATTTTTCTTACAAAAATTTGGCAGTGTGGGCCAACTATGTATGAAGGCAATGAGATGAAATAAAGGGTGATAAATTAATCAAGCTCTGTGGTTTAGAGCTTGTGGTTTGATTCACATGCATAATTAAACAGCTTAGAAATTTCTCTAGAAATATTGCCTTCTCTAGTCTACACTTTTCCCCATCTATTGGTTGGGTCATTTCCAGTGATATATAAATGTAGCCTGATCTTTATCATTTTATTCAAATGCCCTTTATGGACACCACATTCTCTTCGTTGTGCAAAATTTCTTAAAAGATTTCACTATTTGCTGTCTCTAAATTTCCTCCCCCAGTTTTGTTACCACACTTGCCAGGTGGGCGCTTAAGCCACTGAACTAAATCCCCAGTCCTTGTTACCACACTATAATCATGCTTTTAACATCATAACTTCCTCAAACTGCTTTTCCAAGGTCATCAGTGGTCTCCATATTATGAAATTCAATGGTCACTTTTCAGTTCTCATGCCAATTATGTATTGGCAGTATTTGATACAGTTAATCACATTCAGATTTTTGGAAATACTTATCTGTTTGTAGTTTGTTATAACATTTTAGTTGTCTGCATTGCTAGTTTATCTATCCTTTTCTCCATGGTCTATTCCTTAAAACTCCTCATTTTCCACACAAACTCTCTCTGAGGACAGGTTGGGTTTAAGTACTAGGTTATGTTGGTATCTGCCAGATTTACATGCCCAGAAATCTTGGTTCATTTCTGCAACCATCTACACACCAACATCTTGCTCAAAAGATGTCTCAAAACTAAAATGCCCTAAATTGAGCTCTGCTTCCCCTGTCACTCAGGTTTGGATAACTGGCAATCTTCCCTATCAGTCAATAGTATCTGTATTTCTACTTGCTCAAGTCAAAAATTTCACAATTAGTGTCTAATTTCCACAAAGTTGGAATTCTTTTCTTTACTTAAATGTAAAGGACACCACAGAAAAATGTCATAGATCTCTTTGAGGAGGAATGTGATGCCACAAGTGCCATAAATCTTCCTCCCACCCTTCCCCAAGTGGGATGTGTCTGACTACTAGGATGACTGTGCTCTACGGAACTGGGAATGCTCAAACTTTTCTGGAACTACTGAAAATTGGCTCTTAGTTGACAATCATTCCTGGGAATCCAAAATGCCAGTGTGACCTACTAGAGCCAATGGGGACTTATAGAAGTCAGGTGATAAATGGAATTTTGGCCTAAGTCTCACAGTGCATCCAGAATCCTACCCTGTGATTATTTTCCTACCGCCTTAATTGGTTTGACAGTCTCAACAGCAAGCATAGTCTTCACTTAAAGGGTGGTTAAGATTATGAACTCTAACAGCTAGTTTGCCTAATTCAAATCTTAGGTACAACACTAGTTGTATGATCTTGGGAAGAGGACTTTTCTCTGTCCCAGTTTCCTAATCTTAAAATGGGTAATTATATCCCATAAGGATGGTACAAAGATTAAATAAGTTGGTATTTCTTAGATGCCTATACATCATAAGTGCTACATAGATGTTGGTAAGTAAGTAAAATCTTTAATTTCTTTCTTTACACTTTCCCTCAGATCAGCCTGGCAACCCCTTTGGCTTTATTCATTTTTGTTGTATTTTGTCACACACATGTGTGTGTGTGTTTAACTTCTCATAATCCAACAATGAATTAGAAGGACTGTAAGATCAAGTAAACAAGATTTCAAAACAGAAAGTAAAAATACAAAGGAATTGAAATTATAACACAGTTTTTTAAGGGTTTGGAGCACAGATGCTGAGACTGAAACTGAATAATATGACTTCCACAAGAGGGAAAGGCAGATGTAGGAATGCATTAAATAAGGAAATAAAAGGTGAAACTTTCCCTGGTTTGAAGAAAGACTCAGTTCTGAAAATTTAAAGTGCTCTTTGAGTCCTTGAGTTTCAGACAGGATTAGGGGGGAAATTTAAAAAAATAAAATAAACACCTGACATATCCTGGCAGAGTTCTTAAATTCAGGTCTAAAAATATTTTCAGGGTGCCAGACATAAAAACTACTTTACATACTAAGGAAAGAACCAACACAAACTAGACTGACACATGAGACAGAAGATGACCAAAGAATATAGAACACTCAGGACCCCAGCTTCAGAGCCTGCCTCCCACTGAGAGAGCCACAGTTCCCCTCTTGGGGTGGAAGACAGGTGTGTGTAAGCCTGGGAACATTTGGAGCTATTCACCAGTACTGCAGAGAGGGTTCTAAGACAATAAAACACAAATCGGAAGAGTACCTAGGAGGACAGAAGGTGGTGAGGAAACACCTAGGTGGGGTGTGTCTCTCTACCTGTCTCTCTCTGTCTCTCCCCCCATACACACCGCATACTCATGCCTGTGTACACATACATGTGTGTAACTTTCCACTGAGGCATATATAGATATATTACACATGGAAGAATAAGCATTTATACACATAGAAGGAACATTATGCAGAGGAAACCTACAAGCTTCTGAAAGTCACAAAACTGTGGAGAGGAAGGAGTAAGTAGAGGAGAAGTAAAACTTTCTTAAGATTTTTATATAAATTCATATAAAAGAGCAAAAACATTATAAAAGTGGATGGGGCAGTGAGAGAATCAAACACTTTAATGGAGGCCACAGTTGGCATCTTTTTGCACATTATATAGTAGCAGAGAAATAAGTGGTGCCCCAGGTGTGAACAGAGGGGAGCACGACCCCTAAAAAGTGAGAAAGGAAAGCAAAATCTTTACATTTAATAAGGAAAGGGAGAATTAACGCTAACAATATTAAGAGAAGAGTAAAAATAAAAACAACATGATATGCACAAGATAAGATGGAAGCAATGAAGTCAAAGATATTAGATACTCCATTAAATGTGAAAGGGCTGGATTCGTCTTAACACATACTTTCAGACCAGACTTAAAAATCAGATCCACCTATTTTCAAAACACACTTAGAGTGCTCTTTAATGTTGGGGGGAAAGTAAATAAATACATTCAGGAGAACGTTTGCTTTTAAACAGAGGCAGAAGAAGGCGAGGAAGGCAGCAATTGCTACCTTTATCCGCCAACACAGGTTTTAAGACCAAGAGCATTAACCAGGACAGAGAAGATGATGAAACGTGAAGGTATTAGTTATGAAACAGGTATAACAGCCACATATTTCACATACCAAATATTTCAAAAGCTAGATATATGAAGCAAAACCTACTAGAAATCTTTTCTCAAGACACAGACCTTGACTGTATAGCGAGCTATGAAATAGTCACTTACAGTTTTTGCATTTTATTTATCCCTGTGTTCGGTGTGGCTGGCCAGGTTTAGTCTTGGCTACAGACTCTCAGGTGCAATTCATCTTTGGAGAAGTGCACCGTCAGGTGTTCGTTCTAGTTTTAAAGACTGCAACCAGGACTTGTCCTGACAGTTGCTGATCTCCTGGCATGCTGCATGCACTGCATCTGTGAGCTCAGGTGAGAACCTCAAGAGAACCACGGGCCCTCCAAGGCAGGCAGTCATGGATGGTCATTCCAAAGTGGACCACACGGAGGCGTCTGGTTCTTGAGGAGAGGGCTTCTGGCCCTCAGCCTGCGATGCCCCTACTCAACACTTCATCTTATGGGGTAAGGAGCACCGCAGTCCTGAAGGGGACCTGTATTACCTCTTTGTACCCTCTTTAGGCCACTCCCCAAAGTCAACTCCAACACTTGACAAACACTTGTCTCTCTCACTATGACAGCCATTCTTGGCTTCCCTAATGTCTGGACTTGAAGACCTGAAACACCCTCCTCATCCTGCTCAGATTAATTCCATACAAGGTTGTTTCATGTGAATTCCCTGTATGTGACAATATGGACAACTATTTGGACCAAAACAAGAGTCAATATGATAGAGAGTGAATATCTCCAATTGTCTAGTTTTGAAATTTATGTCTTTTACATTGCTTTCTTGTGATCTGCTTTGTTCTGTTTTATTGTGTTTAATTTTACCCTTCTGATATAATTGCATGTATATTTGCATGGGTAAGATGGATGACCATATCGCTGTTTTTGTCAGATCGTGGAGCAGAACTGTTGACAGTCTCTGTTTGAATGTCTACTTTACATGTTTTAACTTTAACAACTATTTCCAAGAAGTCAGTATGTAATTTGTCAAGCAATAATTTTTTTAGGTTTTTTTGTTGTTGTTCTTTCCCTTTTTCCCTTGGAATACTGTATTGTTGCCACCCTTTATTCTGTTTTGTTTTGTTTTGTTTTGTTTTCTCTTTAAATAAAATTATTTTAAAAAAAAACACTTGTCTCTCTTCAGTTTCAACATGTTTCAAGTATGGATTATAACCCTGTCCTGGGCTACCTTTTTTAAAGTAAATTTTCCCAAGATTTCTCTCAGATCTGAAAATGAATCAAAACCCTAGGACCCATATTCAGCTTCAAGGATTATACCTGCAGGGGTTGTCAGCAGTAGTCCACAGGAGCTCGGACCCCTGACAGGTTGAGGCAAAAAATGAGAGATAAGTGCAGCAGAGTAAGTTTGTAATGACATTAAATCTATTTCAACCTAAAGGTTATTCATTCGCTCTGTCTCTGTCTCTGTCTCTGTCTCTGTCTCTGCAACTGTCTGTCTCTCTGTCTCTCTCTCTCACAAGGATAGAGAGGTAGCTCAGTACAAAGGTCTCATGTTCAATCTCTGAAAGAGAGAGAGGAGCGAAAGACAGACAGACAGACAGAGGGACTCATTACCTTGCTAAGCTGCTCAGGATAAAACTTGTTATCTTTTTGTCTCCACCTTGCAGAGTGCTGGGATTACAGGAGAACACTGCTGCACTTGACTCTAAACGTCAGTCTTTGTATAATGACCTCCCTCTTTTCAGCTTTAAAGAGGCATTACTTTTATAAGAGTAGATCCCAGAGGTTTCTTTCTTTTAATATTCTTACTAGAGCACATAAAAAGTTGACAACTCTCTGGCGCTTGAATAGTAGTATGGATGATCACGTAATGCATTGCTCTTTGAACTCCAGCATGAGGGTATCCCGGTTCCCCATGGCTTCTTTTCTGTAGCTCTAAGCACTAACCATATTAAAGGCTATAATGCAGTATTTTGGCATCACCTGTCTCTCTCTCTTAACATTCCTTGGCCAGCAATCAAAATGGTCCCATTATGCAAGGAGCTAGTTTTGCTGTGAAGCCATATGGGGCTGCACTGTGCAAAGTCCCACCCTGGGAACTGGACAGACAGGCTGTCTGGCAAAGCGTTGCTCTGCCTAATGCTTTCTGACCCCTTTCCGACCCCATAGCAGTCTGTTCCCACAATGCCAATGGCTATACTAAGCCCCTAATCTTGACCCCTCACATACACACTGGGAAAACTCATCATAATCCCATGATATTCTGAAGGAAAGATTCTCAGATATATATTTAGCAGTCATCACATATATGACAAGTCTGACCTGAATCTGTCTTCAAAATTCAAAAGAAAAAACAAAATTGGCAAATATAATTTTACCAATACCAAAATAAAGATAGACAGGTTTTATCGTCATCCTCCAAAATTCTAAAATGATTTCTAATGTTATCTCTATCATTTAGCAATTAAAATTTGAGAGAGTTTACTTTAAACCAAAACTGAGTTTGGAATTTTGGCTCATTTGAAGTGGCCTAGTTAAGATTGGCAGTTTATTGTACTTCGTTCTGTTACAGGAAGCACCGCAGGGTAGAGAACCTGGGTCTGTCTGATAGCAAAGATTTGAATTAGAATCTTGACTGAAAATTGCTTGCCAGTTGTGCTAGTTTCAGCAGTTTTTTTAACTTGTGCAAGCCTCAGTCCATCATTTATAAAATAGGTATTATAACACCAATAGTAGGCACATTATTAGAAAGTATAAAAAATGCTAATTTTTTAAAAAAAACATTTAAAAAGGCATCAAACTTTAATCTCAAGTGAACTTATGATGTCTTTTTTCTGCCTTTTATATTTTTTTAATTGAGAGAGAGAATTGGTAAGGGAGTTTACTGCTCATGTTTGTAAAGAGTTACATAAATGATGCTAGAGTTAAAGGGTCTTTCCCCCAAATTTTTGCCTACTCTGAATGCCAAATATCCAACATATCAAACAAGAGCCCCAAGTGGTCTCTGCTTCAATTTTACATTACTGTTGCTTTAACCAAACTGTGTCCTGAGGCTGGTGCTTCAGTGCTGAGTCATGACTGACTCAGAGATTTATAAATATCACTACTTGAATCACTTGGAGTTTTCTTTAGTGGTTCCCTATCTCCTTCTCAAAGTTTCAATTAAGCTTGACCCTGGGAAGGGAGTGATATCTGACAAGTTCACTTCCCACATTTGTGAGGCTGCTAAGACTATGACGTACATGATGCATTTATAAGAAAGAACATTCTAAAAATAAGTTTAATGTGTTCACATCCAACTCACTGATTCAAATAACTGATGTAACTGGAAGACAGCAAGCTACACTCATCAGTTTTCTCTAACAGCTTACTAAATGTCAGAGAGAAATGAAAATGTTCTAAAGAAGGATAGCACTCTAATTCCTTACAAGGTAAATGAAAGTGCATAATTTTTATCAGAAAAATGCTTTAAATAGACGATATAAATAGATAACATTCAAAATCTAAATCTCACTCGGTAGGAATAGTTTAAAGATAACACTTAGGAAGACAGCTAAGGTGCCATGTTGAAAACAGCTGAAATGTAGCTGCCAGTACATGAAATAATTTTAGCAAGAGATTTACTTAAAGAATAAGGGACAATACATTATAAATTAAAGTACAAGTATCTAACAATATTAGAGCCAACTCATCAACTATAATAACAAAAATACACAGCAGCAACAATAACCAAAAAATTCTTCACATTTTCTTTTGTGTAATAATTTGCAGGAGATTTATCTTTCCAATTATATTTAAAACCTGTTAGCTTTTTGAGGGTACTTGCTACCTGATAGATGGAGATAGACATCCAGTGGTACCCTTGAGGACACAGAGAAGCCAGGGAGATGAAATTTTTCCAGAAATAATCTACAAAATAAATTGTGTCTCTCCGAGAGCATGAGGTGACTCAGGAACACTGACTGAGTCACATGATTTATGGCTCCTCGTGCATCAGCCACAGACCAGGAGCCAGGTAAAGGTTACAAGCACTCCTGCTCACTTTGGTTGCTCTCCTTGCCTCCTGGCAGACACACATTTCATCCCTCTAGAGCTGCCGTGGCTATAAGGTTCAGGACAACATGGCTAACCAAATGAGCATTTTCAGATTTGGGGGATGAGTCCAAAGGAAACTTATCTGAATCAATCAGAGGATGAATGAGCTTAATCTTATGCTGAAAACAATATGAAAAACAAATTTGCAAAGACATCTTATGAGAATTAGAGTGTTCCTGATTCTTAGGGAGGAAATAAAATGCAAGTTTTAATTTATACTATAGCCTTTTACAAAGAAATGGAAAGTCTATTTGAAATCCTTTTCCCAGAAAGATAAAATATTAGAACAAATTCTCAGTACTAAAAATAAACTATACTGCCAACACCTTAGCAAATGAGCAGATGATACTATCTATAAAGTAAAGGTGAAACAAGATTAGAAGATCTCACCGACAGCCAACTCAGTCCTGCTGCCCTGAAAGTAAGGATTTTTTTCTCTTCTTGTGCATCAATGTGAGATGTTAAGCAGTTCTTGAGAAATTCCACTAGCAATCCCTGACGGGGAAAAAGACAAGAAATAAGGGAAAGCAATAGTTAGGTAGAACTGTGGACTCAGAGACTCTGTAGCTGGAGAAGAAACAGCAAGCCCATGAGCATGTTAGGACAGCTGGCAGCCCGTTCAGGGTGCTCCTTGCCCAAGCTTTCAGGGGTTTGCTGACACTGGAAAGCACTTTCCTAACATGGGAGAGGAAGTAGGCCCCTAAATCACCTTTAAAAGGGCAAGAAGGACCATGAAAAAGACAAAATCATTCCTGAAAGAAGCACTTTTCTAGTAGAACAGTTATAGCATGTATTGGAGTAGGGCTACTGTACAACCCTGCTGACATCAAGAGTCTTCTCTTATCTAAACTTTTATT
>PVJX010043303.1:0-13741 GCA_004027295.1 Dolichotis patagonum
GGCCAAAGTTTGCCTCAAATGGAATGGGACAGTCCTTGGGTCACCCACATCCACCTGGGAACAGATTCAAAGTCCTCCCAAACCCAGCCCTCTGCCTTCCTGGGCACCACTTCAGTGAACGCTTTCTAATTCAAATCACTCATACTCCTGCAGATGGAACTGGCTTTTATTTAACTTCATTGTTATCTACAATTAAATTGATGACTATAAAGCCAGACCCCCCCCCCTAATCACCCAGAAGAAATCCTACAAAGGATGCATTTCCCTGAATAGAGAAGGTGGGCAGCTACAAAAAAGTGTCTTTTACAGAGCTGATGCTCCTCCTGGAGTAACTTAAATAAGCCACAATGGCACAATCATTAGAATTAATTATGACAACCTACAAAGCTGCAGGATGAGAATGGAAGGACAGGATTCCAGGCTTGGCTCTTTGGCAAACCCCTAATGTGACCTTAGCTAGACCTTACCTCCCTCTAGCTCAGCTTTCTCATCTAAACTACAATGAGTAGAGCCAGAGAACCCTGGCTTAGAGATTGCTAGGCACCCACAGGCAGATCATGAGTGAATTCTTCAGGCAGCACCAGAATTCTAAAAATGAAACAGAATGCTACACAGAATGCATCACCTCTAGTAAGTGTAAGAAATTGTTTGCTAAAACTTCTGTTTGAGATTTATAACGCATGCATGTCTTAGGCAACAAAGTAAATGTATTTTGTACTGTGGGTGAAAATCAAAATGTCTGGAAAAGACTTCCAATTCTAACCTCTGTTCAATGCAACAAACACAGTCATGCATCCATATCTCTGGGTTCCACATCTTCATATTCAACCAGTCTCAAGTGTGTCCTGAACATGAGCAGTTTTTATCTTGTCATTATTTTTTAGACAAAATAGTACAAGGATTATTCACATGGCATTTGCATTGTATTGAATATTGTAAGTCATACAAAAATGATTTAGAGTACACAAGCGGATGTGCATAGATGATGGCAAATACTGTGCCATTTTATGAGACATGACCATTTGCAGATTTTTGTATCTACGGAAGAGTCTTGAAAACAATGCCCTATGGATTCTGAGGAATGGCTGTATTCACAGATGTCTTAGCTACTTTTCTCATTGCTGTAACAAAATTCTTGATGCCCAAAATTAAGGAAGAAAAGGTTTATTTAGCTCACAGTTTGTAGAAGTTTCAGTCAATAGTCAGCTGGCTCCAAAACAGGTCAACATGGGCAATAGTTCATGGTAAGGGAAGACAGCAAAAGCAACAAGAGCAAAAATGGCAGAATAAGCCTCTTTTCCTCCCTTATATCGTATGCAGGCTACCCACCCTACAGCAGGGATAGCACTCACATCACTAAACCCACCAATACACATGAACCAATCCAAACTCTAGCTTCAGCCACCTCCAAAAAGTCTGCCTTCCTTGACCACATGAGGCTTTTGGGGACAACCAGACATAAACCATAACAACAGATGAGCATAGTGTTATTAAGAAGGTCCAGGGACTAAAACAACCATAGGTTACAAGAGGCATGGGGCAGCTGAACGTCCAGCACAACTCCCTGAGAGGACACCAAGCTGACCAGACTGTCGATTGCATGCCACCCCAGTGGTCAAGGTGAGGGTCCTTTCTTGGGTGAAATCTACAGTGGCCAGCAGCCAAGCCCTATAAAGTTCCTGAGGTTTCAAGGACATTGGACAGATAAGACACACAATAACCTGACTCTGCTCTAGGACTAGGCTGAGACATATAAAAGGACCCCAGGGGGGCAGAGTTTAAGACCCTCACTTCCAAGGGGCTGGAGATTTAGCTCAGTGGCATAAGCACCTGCCTTGCAAGAGCATGTTCCTGAGTTCAAACCCTGGTACTGATAAAAAGAAATAAAAATAAAGACCCTTACTCCCAAGAATGGCCCTGAAGTGGCACTGACCAGCCTATTTACATCAGGCACTTCTTTAATAGCATGCCAGGCCCTGGAAACAAAACCAGGGTTGAATGAGGCCAGTTGAGACCCCTGAGCTACCCAAGTTACTGCTTTGGAGGAAACACAGAAAATAATCAATAAACCAGCTACAGAGTTAATGGAGAAGGGGACAAGGGAGAGACCTGGGCAGGAATACAAGTCAGTATCAAAAGGACCAGTATGCAGAAGCCCTGTGGAGAAGGGAATGTTAGAACCAGCATGCCAAGGTGATAAAGTTAACTGAGAAAATCACCGAAGCATACAGTGTTAGGAAACAAACCTAGAGAGCAAAGAATTGAGAATCGACCTCTGGGATTTACTCCAAGTGAGACAGAAGTACTAGAGCTCTAGACCAAGGTTGTCACAGTGTCATTTAAGATATAAAGTGATACCCCAATTCTTCTATAGACACAGACCTGATTAGGAAGTTGTGGAATGAGAACAGAAACAGCAAACCTGTTGGAGGCTGATGTAACAACTGAGGGCCCACAACAGGGTCACAGTATACAGGTACAGGGCAGATAACCAGGGTTAGGATGAAAAAAAGACAGAGGTCAAGGCTGAGTCCAAGAATCTGAAGGATGGAATTGTTATTTATTGAGAGAAAAGACAAGCATTGGGATGGATGGCAGGGGACAGCTTGGTTCCTGCTGCACTGGGACATCCATTAGACCTGAGAGGGGGTATCCTGTGGGCAACTGGATTACCCAAGTGCGGAGTTCAGGAGAGACCTGGGCTAACATACAAGTGTGGGATTCATCAGCATATGAGTGGTTGCCAGATGCAGCCAACAGACTAATGGAGAAACAGTAGCATGGGTATGGAATGAGCCAAGAAGAGTCCACAGAGGAATCACAGGGACACTGACAGTCACAGGTCAGGAAGAATCCTAGGTTTTCAGGGGCCTGAAAGCCAAGGGAGGGAGAGAACAGCAGTACCATTAATGAGCAGACCTTAATGAGCTGTTGATGTGTGGGTGAGATAAAGACTAGGAACTGACCACTGGATCTGAGGACATGGGGGTCTTCGTGACCTTGATGAGGACAGTTCTAGTGTCAAGAGCAACAGAAGAAGAGGTGAAAATTTGACTAGTGTGGGTGGAAGAGACAAGAGGAGAACTAGAGATAGCATAGACAGCTCCTTCCAGAAGCTCCACAGCAAAACAAAGCAGAAAAATAGGACAGTAGAAGGAGGAGGAAGTGGGAACAGAGACTGTTTCCCCTTTTCTAAGATGGGAGAGAAGAGCAGCTGTTCCAAATGTGCAAGGAATGATCCAAGAGACAGCAGGAAGCGGTGATGTAGGGCAAAGCAACGTCTAGGGGTGGCATCTGGTGCTAAACAGGGAGGGGGTGATGGGAGCGGATGCATTATTTCCAGCTTCAGGAGGAGAGTGAAGGATACAGCGCAGATGCTAGAAGAGAAAGACAAGGGTGTTGAAGTCTAAGCCAGTTTTATGAATCCTCTTTTCATCAAAAATTCTGCAGCCTGCAAAACCTGACAGACTGGAATCCCAGGCAAAGGGAGACACATGGGATGCCGGCTCCCAGGGACTAGCAGGGTCATGAAGTGACCAAGCGGGCCCATCTGTTCTTCTCTTCTAAAGAGTGTAGGCTTCGGCTCTGAAGATACAGCTGTCAGCCAAGTTTTATCAGACAGGAAGCTGGCAATTACCTCATCATTTCTGGAAGTTATCAGTTTGTCAATACAATAAAGACAGGGACTCTTGCTTTTTTCAGAATTTCTGAGAAGGAAAATATATGTTAAAAGAAAAGTTCTCAGAAGGTAAAAATGCAAGTTGCAGGAAGACAGTAAAATACCACTTTGGAGTTTGAAAACATGAAAAATACGAGCTATGTCGTCAAGGCACATGCACAGCATAAAAACTAAAAACACGGCCCCAGATGATAAACAGTAAGTTCAGTTAGTGGGAATTACAGGGAAACTGGGGAGGTGTTTCCATGGAGCATTGAGTTGCATTTGTACATGTCTTATTTTTAAATCTGCTGGTAGGTAAGCAGATGTTCCTCTTACTATTTTCTACATTTTTGTATACCTAGAAAATATTCTTTCAGCCTTCTAAGTCTTCTGTTCACACCTGTCCACAGCATCTGCTGTCCCTGTCTCCTGCTCTAGGACAAGCAGATATGGCACCCATGAGTGATCCGGAAGCTAGGTCCAGATCTTGGCTGTCAGGCAGGGTTATGCATCCAAAAGGCATGGGAGACAGACACACATGTAAACGGGATGCTAGTCACATATATGCATGAGTATTTCCCAGCTCTGAGGGGAAGAACCTAGAAGCAATGGCACCTCTGTAGCCACAAACATTCCTGGCACACAGACTTTGGTTTCTAAATATCATCCTCCAACAAAAGGAACCCAGGCTCCTTGGAGAAATGGCTGATTATAGAGATAGGGTAGAGAATATACAAAAGAGAAAGAAAGGAATTGCTCAAAAAATGAAAAGGTATGAGTTTGTTAGAATGATCCAAGAGGCAATCTGAAAGAATTTGCAATGATCAAAGCCTCTAAACAATTTAAGTGTAATATAGTATAGTGGTCCCTAGGTATCATGGGAGGTTGGTTTAGGATCCCCCTAGATACAAAATCCAAAGAGTTCCTTACATAAAATGGTATGGTATTTGCCTAGAACCTACATACATCTTCCCATCAACCTTAAACTATCTCTAGATGGATTCTAATACAATGTAAATGTTATATAAATAATTCTGGTACTATATTGCTTAAAAAATAATGACAAGAAAAAAGTCTATGTGGGTTCAGTACAAATGCAACTTTTCCCCAAATATCATCAATCCACAATTGGGTGAATTTGCAGATGTGGGACCTGTAGATACAGATGACTGACTGTGCTGGATTAAGTAACATATAAAACAAAATATCTATGAGTTCATTTAATTAATTAATTAAATTATTAATTAAATACAGCTGACAAATCTCTCCCATAAAAATACCAAAGAATCTATATATACAATCTCTCTGTAATTCCCTACTCCTTATACATGAGCTATGCCTTGCAATTTCCTTCTAAAGACTACTCGAAAGAAATATGGGGTAGTTTTACAATGACCGCTCGGCACCCACTCTGCGGTCTCAGGTGCACACTTCTCGATAGCTTACATAGACTGAACCATTTCTTCACTACCGCCCCTTACTGAGCTAGCTACTCTGTGCCTGGCACTTGCATGACGCACAAGGGACACCTGGATCTCCCACCAATCAGCTCCTTCCCGGTGCCAGATGCATCCTCCTTCTGTTTGAAGTGAAAGTTGTGAAGGATTCCAGAAGCCTCCTGCCACCCAAGGCCACAAGGCACAGCCTAGACTGGGTTTATCACATCATCCCATCTAGAGCAGAGCAGATACAGTAAGACCACAAACTGCTGAGACGGAGAGCACAAGAAAGAAAATAAAAGAGGAAAAGAGAAATGACCAGATGTCACTGAGTACAGACAAAGACAGAGGAGCTGCTGAAACACAGAGAAACCAGCAGAGCTCTAGGAGTTCAGTGAGGCTGCAGGGATGAAGCTGGGGGTGCTAGCACCCTCGGTTTCCCCTTTAAAAATTCTGAAGTCACAGGAGGCAGGACGCTTGAAAGGTCAGCCAAAATGCAAAGGAAAGTGGACTTTGCTCAGTTCACAATTAAAAAAAAAATCAGATGTCATCACTGGTCAAATGGAACAGGGATGTGGTGTCACTATGGCAGAGAAAAGAAAAAAGAAAAGAAAAGAAAAGAAGAAAATTACAGCCTGAAACAGCCAGCAAAACAGGAAGTGTGCTGGCTAAGCCCCAAATGCCAGTTCCCCTCTCGGGAGCCCTGTGAACACCAGGCTCCTCCCCTACATGACCAACCCAATTTCCATGCTCTTCTGAAGACTGAACAACACCACAGACTCTCACACAGTGAAACTCCACAGACAGAAATAAAAACCACGTCATCAGCTCGCTCTGTGAGGCCAGGACCCAGATTTCTACGTCCCTTTGGAAAACTAATTCCCAGCACCCTGCAAGGCAGACAGCAGGGAAACAACTTGAATCTGAGTCTCATTATGCTAATTATTCCTTTAGTTTGTCAGTGTTCTTTGAAAAGCAGCTTTATTTATCAATAAATTGCCTCACAGCAAATCCTGAAGTAGAGCCTTCAGCACAGAAAGTTTCCACTTTCAACATTAGGAATACTAGAGGAGAAATCCAGAAACGGGCGAGTGCGGCACCAGTGTTGAATAAGTTGAGCAAGCTCCCACGGAAGCTGACGAGGTGGATTTAATCTCTGGAAGTGCTTTCTGGGAGATGAAAGCAGCTGTCTGGGGCCGGGGATTTAGCTCAGTGGCTTAAGCACCTGCCTGGCAAGCGCGAGGTCGTGAGTTTGATTCCCAGTACCAAAAAAAAAAAAAAAAAAGATAAAAAAAAAAAAAGAAAGCAGCTGTGACTTTAAGGCTCACTGCCGTGATGACACAGAACAAGGAACTCTGGCCCCTGTGAGGCTGTCAGCCAGGTTTTCCATTCCTGATGGCAAGGGACTGCCAGGCCTCTTGTGCCCTGGGTCACATGAGGAGCTGCTCCAAAGAAATGAAGATGCCTGCAGAGGCCCGGCCAAAAAATGGTTACCTTGTCCCCAGGCCTGGCAGGTAACTGAAGGGACCCAGTGCTGATAGCCCAACAGGAGAGGAGAGGCTGGCAGTGACCCCACTCCCGATGCTCTTGCTTCGGCAGGTGCAGGGACAAGAAAGACACTGTCTCTCAAGGGTACTCCGACCTCTCAGCCCACCTGGACCCACACCAGGCCATGCAAACAGGGCAGTCAATGTAGCCAGCATGCAGCTATGACGTGTGCTCACAGCATGCCCAGAAGATAGCGGACCCCAGGGCCAGTTCCCACACAACCACTGCAGAGCCTGGGGTGCCCACCCCAGCCCGAGGAGCTGCATCAAAGTCCCCAGATGTGTCCTGCTATCTCTCGGCATTTGCCATTCCAGAAGAGCAGAAAACAAGACCTGCATTCCCAAGAGATGTCAGTGTACACAGCCCAAAAGGAAGAGCCCATGCCCCGAAGCAGCTCCTGGAAAGGAGGGGCAACGCTGCAGGACTGGAGCAGCTCCAGAGCCCAGGGATGGGAGAGAAGAACAGCAGCTTGATTCCGAGGCCACCTGGAGGCTTGGCCCCTGCAGCTGTGTGCCAGCTTGCTGCGACTGATCACCATTAATGGAAAGATTTAAAATAACAAATTTTTACAAGCTCACAGTTCTGCAGTTGATAAATCCCACACAGTGCCATGGTTTTGGATGTTCCTATAAGCTCTTGTGTTGGAAACCTGACCATCAATGCCACGGTGTTGAGAGACAGGATCCTGAGGAGGTGGCTAGGCCGCAAGGGTTCTGCTACAGCAGGGTGTACGAAGGATGCCTTTGGCTGCCCCTGCTTCGCTCTCTCCCCTCTTTGACTCCTGCCCTGTTGCCATGATGGGATGATGCAGCAGGAAGGTCCCCAGAACCTTGACAGCGGACTCCCAAGGCTCCAGAACTATGAGGAATATGATTTTTTACAAATTCACCGGCTGTGGTGTTCTGCTACAGCAGCACACAGTGCACTAAAGTAGCTAGACTCTGGATTTAAGTCCAGGTATCAGATGGGCTGCTTCCTCGGGAGCATCTCAGAAACTACCTGTTTTGGTGTTCTCCCAGCTTCGAGAGGCTGCCTGTGTTCCTTGGCTCCTAGGCCCTTCCTCCGCCAGCTTCAAAGTGACTCACTCCAACCTCTCTGCCATCGAGTCACTTTCCGCTCTGACCTGACTCCTCCTGCATCCCTCTAAGAAAGATGATGGATCTTGCTACAGTTTGGATTTGGACTGTCCACACAAAAGCCTGGCTCCTGAGGTGGTGTTGCTGCAAGGTCAGGGAGCTACGAGGCGGTGGGGCTCCCAGGAGACCTTGGGTCACCGCAGTGTGGTCCCAGAGGGGATCACGGGAGCCAGGTCCTCCCTCATCTCCATTCCACTTCCCAGTGGTGAGGGGAACAGTCTGCTCCAACACCAGCTCCCTGCCATGATGTGCTGCTTTACTACAGGCCCAAAGCAACAAGGCCAAGCGAACATGGACTGAAACCTCCAATACCATGAACCGAGGTAAGTCCTTTTTTTAAAGTGATTATCTCAGGTATTTTTGTCACAGTAAACACAAATCTGACTGCTCATTGTGATCCTGTGGGCCCACATGGATAATTCACAATACTTCTCCACTTCAGGACCCTAAAGCCCCTCACTTCTGTGCAGTCCCCTTTGCCACCAGAAGGAACAAATTTATACATTCCAGGGATTAGAGGAAAGGCATGTTTCCGACTATTCTTCTGCCTACAATCGTCTCTCAATACTATACAGTCATCATGTGATATTCCTAAAGGAATCATTCCAGAAACCCCATAGATACCAAGTTCTGAAGGTGGCACAAGCCCCTATAAAACCGTACAGGATTTACACAGAACCTAGCACTTCCCCCCATGTTCTTTAGTCATCTCTAGGTGACTTGTAATACCTGACACAACACAAATGTTACATAAACTTTAGTGGTTCAGTATATGGTTTAGAGAATAAAGATAACAAGAAAAAGCCATTTATGTCCTGCATAGATGCAATATTTTTCCAAATATTTTCAATTCACGGTTGGTTGAACCTGCTACTATGGAGGGTTGACTATACTCTTTAAATTGAAACACCATCAGCAATGAAATCAAGATCTAAGTTGAGAATACTTTTAAAAAGCAAAACTCATGAAGTAGAAACAGAACCATGGAGAGCACAACTGCCACATGCACGCGCATGCATACACACATCCATGCGCATTTAACAGCAATGAGCCTGTTACTTCATCAACTTCAATGAATCATGCCAAGCATGAACGCAAACAACAAATAGTCTTGTTAGGCAAAAACCTCTCACACCTCAGGCCCCACCAATACTAAGATGCCTGCACATCTAGTCTCCCCTTTGGGAAGCATGCCTCCCCCCCCCTTCAGTCTTCATGGGGCGTTACTGCAATAGTTAACAAGCATGGATCACTACTTTAAGGTATCTTAAAGTAACTGGCAACCCTGACATATACTGAAAACTTCACTTTTCCCTTTATGGTGATGTGAAAGTTTCATATCAAGCTCCCAAATCATTAACACGAACAAAGCAATCTGGACCATAGAGCCCAGAGTGGGTACTTCATGTAAAGCCACAGGAACTAATGACTTTAAATGTGAACAACGTCGCCTGAGAAGTTTTGAGTATCTGTATTGCTTTTAACTCTGACTTGTTCCTTACTGTGTTAAACACCTCTGCTGTCCTACACCCCTTCCTTCTGGCCCTCTCCATTCCAAACAAAACGTTTTCAATAAGGGCCCAACAATCATAACGGGGCCAGACTCCAAGGTACCATGTGACTCTGCATTCCCACCTTCACCTCCTCCTAACTGTGGGGTACTTGGAAAGCCTCAGGTTCCCCAAGGTTCCATTAAAACGTGGCAGACCCACACTCAAGGGCCCAGTGTGTATGAGAGATGCAAATGGGAAAGCTGAGCCCAGCCAGGGCCCCGGAGCCCTGCCTTGCTGTACACTACCCCTCACCTGCTCTTCCAGGTTTCACCAGACCAAATGGTCTCAGCACTGTCATGGATCTGCAGCCACTACCGGGACCTTTCTCCAGCTACGCAGGAGCTCTGATGCCTGCTTTCTGTGTTCTGCCCCAATGTCTCTTTTTCAGATATCCCCTCAAATCCTCTCAGTAAGGTACACTGAGCCCCATACTGGGTTACAGAAAGCACAGGCCCTCCAGCCCATGATGAGCTCACACCCTAGGTGACATCTGAGTTAGCTTTCCATTACTGAAACAAAATACTGAAGCAAATCAAGTTTAAAAGAGGAAAGGTTTATTTGGACTCACAGTGTTGGAGTTTCAGTTCATGGCTGGTCTCTCGCCCATGGCAAGGCAGCACATCATGGCAGGGAGTGCATGATGGAGCAAGCTGCTCACCCCATGGTGGCCAGGAAGCTAAAGAGAGGAAGAGGAGGGGCCATGATGTGACCTAACTTCCTCTGACCAGGACCCACCTCTTCAGGGTTCCACCACCTCCAAGGCACACTGTGATGAGAACTAAGCTTTAATGCATGGGCCTCGGGGAGCATTCAAGATACAAACAATAGCGACAAAACACACACCCTTAAGGGGGTGGGCACAAAGGGCTGTCACCTAGCCTGGAGAGGGTTTAAAGTGGATGCCACATGCAGAGGGAAAACAAGCTTAGACAGGGAAAACAAGCTTAGATGGGGACATGAAAGACGCATCCCAGGTGGAGGGCACAGCACAGACAATGACTCAGAGGCAAATCTAAAGACCAGCAAAGTGCCCTGGGCAGCTTCCTAGGGTGGACCACATGTCTAGTCTTGACCAGTGGAATGTGAGTAGCTAGAGCCCTGACACTCCCGGATGGAGGCAGATAAGAGCCATGAGCTCCCCACCTCCAAGATGGCAAGGTGGCCAGATCAGAGGTGGTGTCACTAGATGGGAAGGAAGGCTTTAACATGTCAGAGCCTCAGAGTTTACCCAGGGTAACTAACTGGAAATGCAACATTTCATGGCCCAGTGTGATGGCACCAGTGGCCTCCAGTAGAGGACTATCTTATGCTGAGGAGAATTTTTCAAAAACTCAAGTTACTATGTGAGGAAGGAAGGAAGGAAGGAAAAAAGGAAGGAAGGAAGGGAAGAAGAGAGGGAGGGAAAAGAGGGAATTTATAAATTCTTGGTTCCATGAGCTATGCTCTGTAATTTGGGGTGAGTCATAATATTTACAAATGAGACAGCTGAAAACATCTCTGAGTTGGTCTTACAAATGCCCCTTAGGAAACTGAGGCCCACAGAGGAGAAACTGGCTGGGGCTGCTCCAGTGACCACAGGCCTCAGGGATAACAAAGGTCCAGCTGGGCAGGCCCAGGCCTGGGATTCACTCCCTCCCTGGGGCAGGGTGGAGTAGGAGAAGTCACAGTGGGAAGAAGGGGCAGCCACTTGTCACGTGGCTGGGTCTGTCTGGTCTGCGCATCTATGGTAGACACAGCAGCTCTGGACCCGAGGGTGGACCCTCAGATCACTTACTGGAGAAAGAGCGGCATGTTGTCCCTGGGCCTGACTCACTGAAGGAAGAAGAGGACGCATGGGCTGCAGCAGTGAGGGAGGAACACTAGGAAAATCGTGGATGGAGTCAGCATGCCCAGCTACTGACCTCAGGGTCAGCGTGGCCAGCAGCAAACCACCCAGAGTCCTCCCCAGGAAAAGAGCAAAATGACAGCAGCAAGTTTGTAGGGGTTCCTCCCATTGATCCTTCACCAGAAAGCCAAAGGTGTCACAATGCAATCATCAAACTCTTCCTGAGATCCCCAGGGTGTTGGCTTCACATGCAGGCCTGCTTTCCTCCCCATTGCATTGTCTCCCCGTTCTACAGACAGACAGAGTGCAGCTACAGAGTGACACAGGGCCAGGAGCAGCCCTGCCAGGATTCAAATCCAGGTCACTGGCTTCAGTGGCCTGAGCCCAACCACAGCACCATACTGCTTCTCACCATAATGACTGTAAACAGCCCAGCAAAATGCTCCCTGTCCCAATCAGTGCTGCCCTGATTAACTCCTGCTTTCTAACGTGCCACAGTCACGGCTGTGCAGGGCCTACTTCCCAGGGACGGAGCCCAGCAGGGACCCTGATCTACACCCCCATCCCTGGGAAATAGAGGCACAAAGGGTGGCCAGGCAGCAACGCTGTCCCTGCATTACAGCCTAGAAACTTCGGACCACCTCTCGTGGAGCTCCGCACTCCTCAGCCCCTGCCCGGCTAGCACCCCCAGCCCTGCCTCGGCATCTGTGTCCCAGAGGACCGGGGCTAACACAGTTCCTTCCAAGCAAGAATGCAGAGTAAAGGCACAGCCAGTAAGAGAATGTGGTCGTCGGCGGCTCACAGAGCACAGAAGCCAAGACAACAAAGCCATGGTGGGTAAGGGAAGACTTGAGACGGAAACTTCCAGAAAGGACCTCATCTGGGAAGGGCCGTGGGACACAGTCCACCTTACATGCCTGTTCCTTGCCCTTGCGACACTTTGCAAACGCCCATTTTGAGTTGTAACACCTGCTTTCATGGTCACTTTCTCCTTCAACGTTTTTAGTGTGAAAATAACCCAAATTTTTAAACCGTGAAACATAAAACAAACATTTAGCTTAATAAACCATTATTAAGCATCCTAGAGTTTCCAGAGTCCCCCTGAGCCTGAGACCCTGGCCAGACTACAGCGTAATCACAGCCCCACTTTGCTTTGCATTTCTCTACCCCAGGAACATCTCTTAACACACAGGCCCCCTTGGATCTATGCATCATGCTTCCACCTTTCTTTTTTCCCCTGGCTACTTACTAATTGAAGAAACGAATCATTAGTCCCAGAGTAAGGTCTCTATCGCCAAACATTGTCATCTGTCCTTTGTATTCCTGGAAACTGATGGAAGGATGGACCTGGGAGCTGCGTCTTGGAGCAGATGTCTCCCTGCAGGCCCTCTCCCCACTCCTCACGATGACCGCAGGCCCCAAGCACCACCCCGGCCCAGGCCAGTGAATTCTTACACACGGGCTGCAGGCACACACCAGCAGCACGTTCCCTCCTGGCCATCAGCAACCCCGTGCAGCACGCCTAGGAAACTCAGACAAGTGCTTCAGTCTTTCCCTTTAATTATGAATGTTCGGAATAAATAAAGGATTTTGTAGCTTTCTCCAAAGGGACTAGCTGGGCTTGGTTCTGTCTGTCCTGGTATTATGGGCTTAGACATGATGGTGCATCTCCACCTGTGGTTGAGACTTACTGATGTACAAACAGCCACCCCTGATCACCCTACTGGCCTCTCATGGCTCCCTTGCTGTTGCTGTGACAAAGCATTCCATGGACAATGCGTGCATTTCCTGTCCCTGCCTTGAAACTGGCCAGTTGCCCAAATCGTCCTGATTTCAGCAGAAACATTAATTTCAAGACCCAGTGGGAGCCCAGCAGATGCTCGCGTCAGCCCTGCTTCCAGCCTTTCCGAGGAGCATAGCTCGAGCCCAAGTCCCCGTTGTCCCCCTGTCAGGGGAGTTCAGGGTTCCAGGGCTCGCTTAGCTGCATGGTTCTCCTTCTCCTTCCACAGAAAACCCTGGTCACCATCCTCAGGTCCAGCTCACATAATTATTCACTTGCTTCATTGTCTCGCATTACTCGCAAAGCATGCTGGGAATAGCAAAGCCAGTACAGGACAGAGGGATTTCCAAGAAGGGTGCAGGAATGCTGGGCATCGCCCTCTGCAGGCCCTGCTCCCTGGCCGCACCTGGCTTCTACCATAGACCACACCACATGCTGCAAGGACATCTGTGAAAATGGTCACTGCAATTAAAAGCAAGCCTCGGCTTCCGCACACCCATTAAGGTGGTGACGCAAAAGAAAAAGGAAAAAAACAAATGAAGGAGGAAGGAGGGATTTGGAGGAAAGGAGAGAAAGAAAAAAGTATGAAAGGAAAGTGGGAGAGGGAATGAAGAAGAGGAGGGAGAAAGGGGAGGGGAGAAAAAAGAGAAAGAGGAGAAGAAAGAGCAAGGGTTGGCGGAGGAAAAGAAGGAGTGGAGGGGAGAAGAAAGAAGGGAAGAAGACAAGGAAAGGAAGAGGAGAAGGAAATGGAAAGGAAGGGAGAGGAGAGGAAGACAGAAAAAGAGGCAGGAGAGGAGGA
>PVJX010043304.1:0-13740 GCA_004027295.1 Dolichotis patagonum
ACCCCAAACAAGCCCGAGGACTGGCCTCATACACTTCTGGGTCTTGGGGTCCACTCCCCACTCTGCTAGGACACAAAGGGGAACCTTGGGACCAAAGTGTCTTCTAGGCTTTGCCCACCATGGTCCTGCTCTCAGACGTGGAGACCAGAGTTCAGTTTATTCTCACACAATACAGATCTGACAGAAAGATCGGGGAAGAGTGGAGGAGGCAAAGGAGACCCAGAGAGAGGGAGAAGGCAGGAGGGGAAGAGGAGGAGGGCAGCAAAAGAGGAGGGGGTGGGAAGGGAAAGGGAGGGAAGAAGAACAAAGAGGGGAGGGAGGGAGAGAGTAGAGCAGAGAGGAGAAGAGAAGGAGAGAGGAGGAAGAGAAGAGCTACAGAGCGAGAAAGGAAGGAAGAGAAGGGAGAAGGCAGGGAGGAAGAGGGAGACATGCTATGAGAGAAAGGGGAAGAGGCAAGGGAAGAGGAGGGGAGAGAGGAAATAAGAGAGGGGCAAGGCAGATGGGGAAAAAGAGAGAGGAGGAAAGATTTTAGAGTGCGGGCCAACAGAAATATGTACCATAGTTGTCCTTGAGCAGAGAGTTTTTAGGGGTGTGAATTCTAATTCCATATTTTAAAATTATTTAATTTCTTGGTCCAGTAACAAATACAAGTTTTCCCCAAAGCAGACACCAATAGGAAAGTGGCATCAGGCCTTGACCAGGTCACCTCAGCCTACAGCCCTCTTCACAACAACCCCTAGAGGGGGTGCAGCTGGCCTCCCGGAGCGTGGGGACAAGGCCAGCACCCGAGTGCCCAGGTCTCTGTTGTCCTGCACAGACATGGCCAGCACTGCTGGGCTTTGGCCTTGTAAATGTCTAATTACTGACCAGAGGATGGAAGCGGCTTGTCACACGTGCCACACAGAGTGCAAATCAGAGAGGATCGACGCAGTGAAGGTGCTACAGTGTCCCCTCAATGAGCTATGGCGAGGAGGCATGACAGGACATAGGTGCCTACACGTCAGGAAGTCAGCCTCAGAGGGCGGCTCCCCTTCCTGTGCAGCCTTTCTCTCTGATTTGTTTGTAGTTACTTGGGACTTCCTGCACAGAGCACCCTCGCTTTTTAGGGCCCAGGCACTGATTCAAATCTCAGTCATACCTGCTGAAAATTGGGCAATAAATCAGTTGGCTTCTCATAGAAGCGATCGCCCTAGTAGAAACAATTTTCAACATTAGCTTCCTAATTTGTACCGCTGGCAGCACAGCCTGGTAACGGGTAAGAAATGCACATATAGGGCTCCACTGAAGATCTCTGAATCACACACTTCGGGCCTGGGCTATCTATGCTTCATCAAGACCTCTGGCTGATTCTGATGCAAGGTCAAGTTTGAGAGTGTTTGACCCAGAGCTAAACTCAAACGATGGCTGTGCTGTCTACTGGCTGTGCATCTTCAGGCCCGTCTCCTCACCCCTCTGGGTTCTGCGGTCACCCTGTAACATGGGCATGCCCACAGCGCCCCCCTAGTGGGTGTGTGTGGCTGGGCTGGGGGAACGCACACAGAGGTCAGTGCCTGCCCTCAGCCCCTGCAGGTACCACCTGGCACTGTATTGCATGGAGTAGAAGCTGCCTTGGGTTGTCAGACTCATCCAGATTTCAGACAGAAAGTTTATCTTAGAACGAGCCTTCCCAGCTGCTGTGTACACACAAATCACCCAGCAATGTGACTGGAATAAAGATTCTGATTCTGTATCTCTGGGGCCAGAGATTCTGCACTTCTAGCCAGCTCTCAGGAGGGAGGATCTGCTAAGTCCACAGATCACTTTGTGAGACTCCCTGGGCTCCAGAATCCCAAGGCTCGTACTCGGCTCATGGGTGAGTCAGCACTGGTCCCAGGCTGGCCCTGAAGAAAGTGGACAGTTCCACCCACCCAGCTCTGACAGAGGACAGTGAGCCTTGAAGGTGTAGGGGTCATGGCCTGAGTCTGTTCAGCGTCCGCTTCCTGGCTTGGACCAATTCCTCCATCCTTACTCTCAGCATCTTTGTAGCCATGAACTCAAGAAGCCCTATGTCCAGAGCTCCAAAGAGAATCATGCTCTCACCTTCCCAGTAGTGAATGAATGGCACATCCTTCCTTGGGACCATGGATTTGACAGAATTTAAAAATAGTAAAGTGATACAAAAATTTGAAGACATTGTTTGTGGCTGATGAAGCTTACGAACTATTCCTGCTGGTGTTGTGATCGCTGCTACTTGTATGAGTGCAAAACCCTGGGCCAAGGTCCCCGTCATACACCAGCCCCAGGGATGCCAGCTCTGGCTGTGATGCTGGAACTCTGTCTGCTCCAGGGCATGCTCAGTGGGGCACCCTTCTGGGCGGCTTGGCACATAGGGGCCATGCAGAGGGGTCCTCTGTCAGCCCTCGATCCTCAGCACCACTGTGAGCTTTGCCTCGCTCTCAGATTTCACCCCCAGGGGTGCCACAGGGCTGGGAAGAGGGGGTCCGATACCTTCATTTGCAGAGTGAACAAAGAACGCTTTTGGGGGTGAGGAAAAATTCCACTTGTGCTCTCCCCTGACATGCACATGCATGAACATATACACACTCGTGTGCACACATGGATGCACAGATACACTGTCCTCCCCAGCCTGCCCATCACCATCCATCAGCCCCTTCCTACTCGCTGTCTGCAGGCAGACTTCCCTACAGATGTGCTGGAGGCCAGGAGAAGGAGACAAAGGTGGAGGCTGGAGAGGGAGGGGAGACAGAGGGGTCCTCAAAGAGTTAAAACCTTGCCTTGCTAGACTGTGAATTCTCCCTGACTCTCCCCCACCCCGCCCTCCTCAATCCAGCCAAACAACAGCTTGACATTTTCCATCCTTCACGAGAAAGACAAAGACGGGAAGATATTCCCATGATCCCTTTCTGCATGCCTCACCGTGAGCTCAGGTGCTGTAGCGTTTGCCCTGCGCCGGCCCCATCAACATGAAGGGCGAACTCATCCCTTCTGCATCTTTTTCTCGCCACTGCTTGATTAATTGGCTGACTACTACGCCGGCGGAATACCTAATGCCTCTCCTTCCCCTCTTCTTCCTTCGCAGTTTTTTTTTCCTCCCTTGCTCCATTTACATATACTTTATATTCCATAATTTTCACCCAAAAAGAGAGAGAGAGAGAGGGAGAGAGAGAGAGAGCGCCCATCTCAGTAATTTGATGTAATGACGGCATGTCACCAAAAAGAGGAATTAGAAAAATCTGTAGGTATTTAATTTATTCTTGTTTTTTTCAAGTAGATCTCTCTGAGAGGAGCATTAATATTCATGGGCAAAGGGAAAAAGTATACTCAATAGGAAAATTCCAGATTTTTTTAGGGGAGGGGAAGAGGTGGCTAAATTCAATGCATTTTTAAGCACCATTATTTAACTAATAGTGCTGGAGTCTCCTTGGTCTCGGTCCCTCCCCTTCCATGAAAATAAGTGGGGCTTTCGTTTGCCTTCAAGGGTTGTGTGTGTTGGACTCACACCCACGCTGTTGAAGCAGGGAAATTGGGCGCTGTGTTTTCCTCCCCTCCTGGGAGGATAAGAATAAAGAAGAAAAACATAAATAAAGGCCTTTTCAGAGTCCCTGAGCCGGAGTCTTGGTCCCCCTCCAGCCTTTCTCACTGGCTCTAACAGTGTTCCGCAGGCTTGGGGTGGGACAGTTCCCCGAGGTTTGGGCTAGGCCATCTTCTCCCCACTAACCTGGGCTCAGAGTCTGTGCTGTTTGCTAACTGCTTGATCCTCACAGACGATGTTGAGTTAAACCATAACGTAATAGAGAGGAGACCGGGAAAAGGTAATAAAGCTTCGGAGGAATCCCTAGCAAGGGGCCTGGAATGGCAGCAGAACTGCTAGAGAAAGCCTTCCCAGAATGCTCAGGGCAGTTTCCTCTCCTGCTAACGTTCTGTTTGTCGGGGTTCTGGAGTTTCAGGGTTTGTCACAGTCTAGGAGGGCTCTGGGCTCTCAGCCATAATGGGAGAGATAGATACTCACCTCCACCTTAATCCATGGGATCCCAAACACAGCTGAGTTTGTTCAAATCATATGCTGATGGTAGCAAAGATAACAATTATAAACAATGCTACATATTCTTCTTCCATTAGATTTATAATTGTGATCAAATTTTTGTACAATAAGCCACATACATCTCACCTGCACAGCCCATGGCCACGCCCTACCTGAATCAAGAGACTGATACTTGAACACTGGAGATGGATCGCTTGTGTCTCTCCCCACAAGTCCATGCATCTCTCCCCAAAGACAGCCATCATCTGACTTCTAGCACTAAAGACTAGTTTTACTTATTCTTGAACATTATGCAAATGTAAATGGAATCATGGAGCATATATTTTCAGGTTTTGTTTTGGTTTGCAAACCAGTAAGCTTTAGAGATTGATTCACGTTATCAGCTGTGGTTGTAGTTCACTTTTATTATTACTGTCTGGTATTCCAAATGTTTAAATATACCACAGCCCAACTGTCTGTTCTGCTGTTGGTGGCCACATGGGCTGTCTCCAGTTTGGGTCCTTCTGTACCGAGCCTTCTACATACCCTGGGGGACACGGACACTCAGGGATCTTTGGGAGATACCCAGGGAACTAATATGCAGTCATGGATAAACAAACGTTCACCTTAACAGAAACTGCCAAATAGCTCTTGAAGTGAACTCAGCAATTTACACGCCCACTAGCAGTGTCTGGGGGTCCAGACTGGCCATGTGTTCACCAGTTCTTGGTTTATCATTATCATCTCTTTTACTTCTAGCTCTTTTTGTCAAGAAATAAAGGAAATCTTGGAGGAGGAAGAACAAGAGGAAACCCCAACAGAGACCAAACAGGGAGAGAAAGAGGTGCCAACTCAGAGCCTTGCAGTGAAAGAGTCAGAAGATAGGGAGAGGAAAAAGAGGAAAATAGAGAGATGTAGGTATGTATAACTCAGACAGAGAGCAAGGTAACAAATGGATGGAGGAAACAGGTTCAGAAGAGACAGAAAGAAGAGACATGAGAAAAATGAAAAGGGAAGTGAGTGGGGGATTGAGAAAGGGAGCAGAGGGTCATGCTAGTAGAGGAGAGAAAAGCGGGGGAGAGGATCAGGGTGAGGAGGACTGGTGACACCGGGAGGTCAGCAAGGAGAAGGACACACACAGAAATGGGTCCCTTGCTATTTTATGAAACATGGCCTTTTTAAAAAACGTGCTCCTTGATATTTTTATGTTTATATGTTTTAACTTGGGCCCAGCCTCATGGAAAATGTATGAGGAGTAAGTGGTTTCTGGGAATGTTTTATACATGACCTGGGAGTTGCAAGGATGCAGAGGTGCTGGAAGGGTGGGAGGAAGAGAGGGAGGCGGGGCGGGGGCTGCTCCCTCCCTGCACCGCCCTGGAGGGGCCCAGGCAGAGGAGCGCACAGGTACAGCAGACAGCTGGATAGGCAGTGCTTCTCCCAAGGTCACGGGAAAGGCATCCCACGGTGGAGACCAACCTAGTGTGGTCAGGACCTGCTCCAAGCTCTACCAACTCTTCGTTTCCTCCTGTGCACCTTGAGATGCCAGTTTAGGTAGAAGGTGATTTGGCCCAGGGCAGGGGGTTCCCAAGGTGCTAAGCAATGGAAGCATCAGTTTAAAGCAGAGCCCAGAAAGCAACCAGCTAGCAGAGAAACCTGCAACATGAGCACCCAGCCTTCTGGGCTGCGTCTAGTAAGTGTCCTCTGTATCCCTGAGGCAGAAAGGGCTTCTGTTTTATCCCCATCATCGTCCCCACCTTCCCAGTGCTTTGCCTGCCAGGATCCCGTTTTTCCAGTGCACCGCACACATTTGCACCCTTAGACTTTGCAAACCTGCCCTCTTAACTTGGGATACCTCCTTAGTCAAGCATGGTTGTTTTTGAATTCCTTTGGAGGAAGAATCAAAACCTCTTATGATACCCATATAAAAAACTACACACTCTCTCACAGGGGAAGAAACAGTCTTACCATTTAAACACAATGTCAGCTGTTTTCCTGGCGCTGGTATGCAGACACACCTCTAAACTCTGGTGTAAGAGTTTCTAGCTGAAGATCCTGGGGCCCTCCTGGAAGTATCTTTGCAGGTTGCCTGAGCAGAGTCAGCATCAGCCTCTCTCCAGAGCCTGGGCTCCCTGGGACTAGGTCTCTAGTCCCTCATGTTTGTGCATCTTTCTCCTCTGCAGCAGTGAGTCCAGCAGAGGGGAACTGTGCCAGTCCCTGTGTCCCTGGGGCCCAACCCAGGAGCTGGCCCAGGGCAGCCCTCGGGGAATGCCGAATGCACTCTTGGGCATGTCTCCTTTAGGAAGGTCTGTGCTCAGTGTAGCAGTGCAGCTGCAAAGGTAGAGCAGGAGCCTTCTAGAGCTTTCTTTCTAAAAGCTGGTGCCTGTCACTTTGCAAGGATGAAGGCAGCCCGTCATGGAGACATGGGTTTAGGTTTGGCAGTCAGGGTCTCCAAAAATCCCAACACACTCATTCCTAGGAAGCACAAAGCTCTACAACATCACAAGCATCCTTTATGCTGAGACCATGAGGGGCAGCTGGACGGGATGAAGAAGCTGAGCAGGGAGGGAGGGAAGGTTCTCAGTGTTGTTCTGTCACTGGCAGTGTGTCAGTCCCTGGGTGGGTCACTTGCCCTCTCCAGGCCTCAGTTTGCCCATCTATCAATCGGGAAAGGGGTGGGAAAGAATAGGATGGGGGATTTTCAAGGTCCCTTGCAAACATTTACAGGCGCTGAAGCTATCCTCAGAAAAGGCTGTGCTTTCCATTCCAGATGTACAGAAGAGAAACACCTGTGTGGGAATCCGAGTATTTTTCCTTTTCTTTGTGGTACTAAGGATTGAACCCAGGGCCTTTGCACTGAGCTACAAATGTAATTTTTTAAAAATGTTGAGACAAGATCTCATGGAATTTCTAAATTACTCGGGCTGGGTTCAAATGCTCAGTTCTTCTTCTTCAGTCTCCGAAAGTGCTAGAATTACAAGTGTGGACCACCCTGCTTTGTGAGCGTTTTTGTGAACAGGGTCCTGCATTGAGCACTCGAGTGACAAAAGAAGGGACAAACCCCACTAGAAGACCCATTATGAGACGGAAAGCACTCTGCAGAATCCCGCCTCCCTGAGCTCCCTACACTAAAGTTTATTTACCTTGCAAACATGTTCTGAGCCTCAAATTTCAGGAAAAAAAAAATAACCACTGCAGTGTTTTGTCTCATAATGGAAGGAACCACGTGCTCTGGGGAAAACGTGTAAAATGCAAAAAATAAGAAGTAAAAGGACAAATAATCCATTCATCCCACAGGTATTTATTGAACAATCACTGGGTGCCAATCATGCCACAAAGCAGCTGGGTTTCTATGCAGCTTTTATGTATTATTTATATATATAAACATAATTGTAAGGATAGAGTCTATGAAACTTAAATTCTGCAGTTTTATTTAGCTTTCCATCATACGCATTTCGATGCCGTGGAGTTAGTTCTTCACAGGCACACAACTTTCAAGTCAGCTTTCTGTTTCTTGAATTTCAAAGTAACACGCTTGCTTACTAGAGAAAACATGGACATCACAGGCGAATATAGAACAGGAAAGAAAGTTTACTTGCGCTGCACCACGCAGACTTTTCTCTATGTACCCGGACTCGCACAGCACATGCACATAAACTGCTCCTGTTGTGCCGTGGACACTTGTCCCCTGCCCATCGTCCTGCTGTGGCTTGGGTCTGAAATGTCCACCCCCTCAAGTCTTTGTCAAAAGCCTGGTCCCCACGGCTGCAGTGCTCAGAAGTGAGAGATGATTGGACCCTGAGGACTCTGACCTCATCTGTGGATTAATCTGTTGAAGAATTTGTAGCTTAAATACACTGTCAGCAGGAGGTGGAAGCTTTAGGGGTTGGGCCCTCTGTCCTTGGAGGAAGGGGTCCCTGGGGGCAGAAAGACCCTTGAGGATACATTTTTGTCATCACCCCACTCTCCACTTCCTCGGTGCCTTCAGGTAAGAAACTTTGTCCCACCACACTCTCCCTGGCATGATATTCTTTGCACCACAGCCCTGAAACAATGGTGCCAAGTGACTATGGACTGGACCCTCAGAAACCATGGGCCGAATAAACCTTTCCTCCGTTAAATTGGTTCTTTCAGGTATTTTGTCCCAGTGATGGGAAACTAACGCCATCCTCCACCAGACTCAAACAGTCCGTACCGCAAGATACCTGTCTGTTAATCCATTGGCCTATAGTCCACACCCAGCGCAGGGCTGCACTCAGAAGGACGCTCTGCGAGGAGCAAATGCTCTATCTAATGGAAAGAACGGATTAAAGCAGGGTCCAGTGGACGCACAGTTGTGTCACCTGTTTTGAAAAAGGTTTCAACATGTCATCAGTATTTTCTAGTACTATGAAGTGCTCTACCGAATCATATAACGATGAGCGGAACAGCTACTCCTACAGATAAATCATAGATTAATTTCTCTAGTCTCATCTCATGGCCGTCTAAACAGCACCATCGGAATGATCCCAGCAGCTATTTATGTTACTTCAAAGTCATTTCCAGAATAAATTTCCAGAAGTGAAACTGATGAGTCAAAATGCAGGTACAGAGGTGGAATATTATTCAGTCATCAAAGGAGGGAAGCACTGGTATGTGCTGCACCATGGGGGAGCCTAGAAAATGTCATGTGGAGGAAAAGGAGTCAAACGTGAAAGATGATGGGATTCATCCCACAACAGGCAAAGCCATGCAGAGAGAACACACATTAGTGGTGGCCTAGGTCTGGGGGAGGGATTTGGGGATATGCTATTTCTTTTTGGGGTGATGAAATGCTTTGAAATTATTGTGAACATACTAAAAGCCATTGACATTTTTCAGTTGTTTCAAATGGTTAACTTTATGTTCTGTGAATTTCACCTCAATTAAAAAATGTAAGCAGGCACGGGGTGAAGGCCGACTTGCTGTGAGGGTTTACACATCTGCCAAGCATGCCTTTGAGAGTTCAATTCCTCCAAACTTCAACAGTATTGGAGGTTGTCTGTATACCTGGCCGGGTTGCATAGGTAAATTGATTGAATATTAGTGGTGATCTGTTTCATTTTTCTTGTTGGACTAATGGATATTTATATTCCTTTTATGTGTCCATATTTGCCAATCATTTAGCACATAATGATTGTATGTGTTTATGGGCCACAAGGTGATATTTCAGTACTTGTATAGCAAGGTGCACTGATTCAATTGGGGCGATAAAGATGCCTATGTCCTTTCTGTTTCTTTATGTTTGGAGCTTTGGAGATGCTCTAGGATTCCACCTGATTCTGACCTATTCACCTGACAGTGGAAAATGTGAAGAACAGATGGGGAAGCCAAGCCCCAGGTAGACAAAACCCATGTTCTCAGGCCTGTGCAGCAATGTGTGGGACTGGAAATTACCTCTCCTGGGCTTTCTCAGTGCACCTTGCTAGGATCCCAGCCCTTCCTGCATCCAGGCCCCTGGAAGCCATGGAAACTGAGCCTTTGAAATAGTCAAGTCAGGGAGAGACAGGTGGCCAGACTTCGAAGGAGTCAGGGAGGAGCTGGCAGGGGCTGGAGTGCTTGCCAGGGGACACTGCTTCCCTGGCAGATGAGAGAGGCTGGAGGGTCATGAGTCAAGGGCAAGACTGTGACCTGTCCCTAGGTGTCCAGCACTTGTGACAGCCCATGTAAATATTGGCAAGGCCAAAAGAGGAAGTCTGTCCTTGCTGTAAACTCTCAGGGCAACAGACAGGGGACTCTGGCTTCAGTCCCCATTGGATCAGACCCCGGGACGTTTAACGGAACAGCCAGGAGAGGACTGGGGATCCCTCCTCTCTGCTGCCAGTGCCAGCTGCCCATCCATAGGCAGCCAGCATGTCAGCCTCCTGCCCACCGACACCAGCCCAGAGGTGCCAAGACACCAGGCGTGGCAGAGCCAGCTGGCAGCTTCACGGAGAGGCAACGGCCTGACGGCCGGCCCATCTGCTCCTTGCTGCCAGCTGCATGCCTGTGGGAGGCAGACCGGGAGCCCGTTGGAGGGGCTGAGGTGCCAGCCACCAGGTCCCCCAGGCCAGCTGGCAGGCTGGCAAGATTGGCCAGCATACCCATCTGCCCGCTGGCACCAGATGATCGTGCAAGGGATCTGTGCCCGGGGACCTCAGGGTGCCAGCTTGCCCGGGTTCCAAGGCATCAGAGGCCCGGTTCCCCTCTTCCTGCCCTCCCACACCTCCGCAAGTTCAGTGGCACTAGGAAGATGCCAAGAAAGGCCCTAAGCAAAGACACTGGGGTGTGAGTGGCTAAGAACCTGGAACTGCAGGACCTCAGGTATAGGGCACAAGAAGCACAGAGCAGGGTGGCTAAGAGTATGGACTCTGGGTCCAATGACCTGGGCCTGGATCTCAGCTGGGACAACCTGGGTCAGGCTATTTCATTATCTTACATTTTTTCCCAGTTTCTATTTTCTATTAGTACATGTTTGCAGTGCATTAGGAGCACCTTCCTTGGGTGGAACTGGCACATGTACACATCTTAATTCTTTTCTCATCCTCTCCTGCCTCATCTCTTGATTCCCTTCTCAATTAAACAAAATCAATCTCCCTACTTCCTTTGAGCTATCTTTTATTTTGCTCTGTATTTATACATTGGGTTTCTCATCTGAGAGTGTCTAAGCTCCTGTGTCTGATTTACTTCACTGAACATTGTGGTCTCAAAGCGATTCCATCTTGCTACCAATGACTCTAGTTCTCCCTCGTAGCAGAGTAGAACTTCATCATGTGTAAAGACCACACTTTCTTTATCCATTCATCTGTTGGTGGATATGTAGGCTGCTCCCAAGATTTTGCTATCATGAATTGTGCTGCTGTAAGCACAGGTGTGTGTGCACCACTGCAATACGACGTCTTTAACTCTTTGGGAAGATACCTAGAGGGGGAAGAGCTGGGTTGAATGGAGTTTCTAGTTTTAGTTTCTTAGGAATCTCCATAGGGGTTGTGCTGGTTTATAGATCCACCAGCAATGGAAGGATTCCTTTTCCCTGCAGCCTTGCCAGTGTTTGCTATTATTTGATTTCCTGATGATGGCCATTCTTGCTGGAGTAAGGTAGACACTCCATATTTTTTCAATTTGCATTTCTCTGACTGGCAGTGTTGAACATTTCCTCAAGTATTTATTGGTGATTTGTGCTTCTGTGAATTACCTGTTCATTTCAGTTGCCCATTTTTTTGATCAGGCCTTTTATTTTAGGAAGTCTAACTTTTTGGAGTTCTTTATATATGGTCAAAGAGCACCTTCCCCAGCAGATTCTGCTGAGGATGAAATCACACCTGTAGACCACTTAGTATGGGGCAGACACTCACCACACAGTGATTCCTGCTGTGGGTAGTGTTGTTACTTCAGGAGTGACAGTGACTGTTCTGATAGGCCCTGAGGGGCCTGGGATCCAGTTTAGTTATTTTAAAGTTGAGATACTAATATCTAGAGGGAGGAAGGACCTTCTTTAAGATCACAATCACCTCAAGAGTCTCTTGGGGTGCAGGGGCTGGCGTCAAGGGCTCCTGACACCTGTCCAGGCCCCTTGCCATGAGATACTCAACTAGAATGGAGCAAGGGGTAGAGACAGAGGTCCCCTCCACCCCACCAATGGCCTCAAGTGCTTGGTGGCCTTGCTACACACTTAGCTCTTGGAATGCACTGCTTGATGGGTGAGACACGTGTCTGCAAGCACATACATGTGCCTACATGTGTGTTCCTGTCTGAGTGCCAATATCTACCCTTGTGCATCTCCAGTGAGGGCATAAATGTCTTGTGACCAAAATCTCCAGGGCAGAGGCTATGTTTTGCTAAGAGACAATGTTGTATAAGGAACAGAACCTGGAACATAACTGGAACTTCATTACCTGACGAATGAATGACTGGGTATGGAGACCTTGCTCTGCCCGAGACAGGATTCTCACTGTCCATGCCGCAACCAATCAGAGCAAAAATGTAGATGTTCTAATCCTTTGGCCCATCTAGCCGCTCTTGATTCTCCTCAGAACCTGGGTGTTGCGAGTTTGCACGTAGCGGTAACAGAGGGAGCACATCTTGCAGTTGCAGGTTGGATGCAGCAAATTAAAATGAAGAAGGAATGGCTGCAGGTAGGAAAAGCAGATAAAGGTGGCTGCTGATTCCTTGATGTAGCAGGCAGAGAGCGGATGACTTGGAGGCAGCCTCCTTGATGTCAGCCACGGAGCCGTCTCGGGTTGAGGTGTGCAGGGGCAGACGTGTCTATGCAGCACATGGAAACTCTCCTTTCGCTCTGGAAGACAAGCGACACCCTAATGATAGCTCGGAGCCTTGGTTCAAGGGGCCCTGTCCGAACTATCGGAGAGCACGGTGCATTTTCCAGAGATTTCTTTCCAAAATGCAGTTTTAAAAAATGGCAATTAAAGAGCGATGATGGTCCATCAGCCAGCAGGCTTGGCTCTCTCAAATGACTAGGTCAAGGCAGGTTATGTGCTGCTAGGATCCACTGCTCTCTGTGTGGACTGAGCTGACAATCAGAGAATTTAAGAGAAGCAAAGGGGAAGGGGGAGATGGGAGGGGATCAGCCCAGGCTGCTTCCCACCCTGGATGTAAGTGTTAACACTATGCGTCACTTTAGGGGACATTTTGCCTGCTAAAGAGGAACCATTTATGCCATATGTACACACATCGGTGTGCACATGTGCATGAGGACGCACTGGGACCCTCACGTGTACACATACACAGACCACTCATGCAGTAAGTCCTATACTGAGATTTTCAAGCAGCAACAAGTGGGAAAAACCCCTTTGCAGGAAAGTGCAGAGAGTACACAATGCTTTGGGAGGTACCTGTGAATGAATGGGCTCCCAAAGGCTTGCACGTGAACACATGTGCGTGTAAATCCCCATGTGCACACATGCACACATGCACACACATGTACATGCAGTCACACACACACTCTGCCAGGCCTTAAGCTCTACATATCAAAGAGCTTGTTTTCCCCAGACCCCCAGATAACCCTGGGCCTGTGACAACCTCAACAGGAATGATGATACGCCGAGGGCACCTGCGTGTCCTAGATCATGTGTGTGGAATTGATACCCCATTCACTAATCACTCCACCTCTTTCCTCTCTCCTGTCTCCTCCCCTTTTTTCTTTCTCTATCCTTTTAAATTTTCATTTGACACTCATGAGAAGTCCGCAGGAACCTTCTCATTGTGAGGCACCCACATGCGCCTTCAAAACAAACCTGCTCCTTTACCATTCCAGCCTTGCAAACTTTCAGCCCTGGCCCTGGGTGCAATGAGCAGTACTGGGAATTGCACCCAGGGCCTTTGCATTGAGTTGCATCCCCAAACCTTTTTTACTTCTCTATTTTGAGACAGGCTCTTGCTAAGTTACTAAATTGCTGGGTTTGAACTGGTGATCTTCCTGCCTCAGCCTCCCCAGTAGCTGGGATTACAGATATGCACCACTAAGCCTGCTCCCTGTATACTGTCTACAAATGACATGATGCCTGTGTGACCTGCGTTTCCAAGGCCATGCAGCTGGGTTCAAACTCTCCTCTGTCCAACCACACAGCTTGTGATGTTTCCACGGATGTACTTTCTTCTTATGAGAGCAGAGTGAACTGGGAGTCAGGGGAGAGGACAGTTTTATACAGTTTTCCCAAAAGACTGCTTATGGGAGGGCACGTGTCCCTTGAAGTGCATGGGTAGCT
>PVJX010043305.1:0-13740 GCA_004027295.1 Dolichotis patagonum
TGTTTTTGGTTCCTTCCATACAAGTGTACAGTGTAATTCCCAGACCCTTTTCTTGTTGTTTAAGGCTCCTCTAGAGGGTGCAGGCTAGGAGCTTTAGCCCTCTTCAATAGGTTATCAGAGATTGAAGTTCACCCTCGGGCAGTGTGTGCTAGCTCCTCCCCTCCGGGCCAGTCAACCTTTGCAGGCCTTCATTGCTTCAGTGTGCACCAATCTCAGGAAAGTAATTTGTAGCGACTCACTGGGTCCCCGCCAAGGACGCAGCCTAGTCCAAGCAGATTCCACCAATCCGCTCAGCGAGGGGAGCAACCAGCTGAAGCCACTTCCTTATGGAGTTAGGGCTGTCCTGCCCAAATCCAACATGTCATCCAGTCGGTTTCCCCTTTCGCATGGGAGGGTCTTATTCTCATCACTCACCGTGTCCCCGAGAACTGCTGGACTGCCCGACCTCCGACTTCAGCACGGCTGAGGTGGGAATTCACAGTGCCTCTGGGTGGGTCGTGTGCAGTGCTGGTCCAGGAGAGCTGCACGCCGGGCTGTTCAGCTCCGGGCTCCAGCGGCTCAAGCCAGTCGCTTTGGCGCGGATCGCTTGTTCAGGTCGGGCGGAATTCAGGCGTCTCGAGGCGGGTGCCGTGCTCGCCGATCTTATCTGCACTATTAGTAGCCCCAGGGCCTCTTATTCCAGCAGGTTTTTGAGCTTTAGTTTCTTTCTGTGTTGTGAGAGTCCATCTCTATCTGTTTGGGTCTCTCCAGGGTGTTTTATTCTGGCATTTGAGCTGTCTCTCTCAGAGAGGGTCTCTCTCCTGCTACCTACCAGTCCGCCATCTTGTCTCTTCCTTCGGCAACACACATCTTTAACATGTGGAAAAGTAAAGATCTGGAGAAAAGCAAAAGCTATGTGTCAAAAGGCTGGGTGTTAGGATTTTCTTTTATATTTTTTTTTAAATTTAGAAAGAAGGAAGCTTATGAAGTAACATTCCATGGTGCTGGAGCACCTACTATGTGACAAGTATGCTATAACCATCTTCAAATTATGAATCAGAAATCAGGACACAGTTGAGTTCTCTCATGACCTATGTCCTCCATTTCTTCTGAGAATGATAGAGGGGAAATGAAATTAAATGAAACCCAGGGAATAACTTTGCTATTGATAAGAGACAGTGCTAGTATCCTTCATTTTCCTGAAAGCAGAGAGGTGGATTACACTACCTTTTAAGGCCCATTCAGAGTCTTCATTTTTACGTTCCAACATTCAACTGCACCATTTCAGATCTTTCCAAACTAGGACTCCCATTCTAGGGTGAATATGTACACCTCCAAATCAAAAGTCTCCCTATTTGGGAGAGATTTAGTCCCTCCTAAAACTCAAGGTTCCATAGCAAACGCAGATCAAATTACAGGCCTTCTGGGGACCAATCAGTAGCAGAGTACAGTTGGTCACACCTTTGGAGGCCCCAGTGGAAGAAGCAACCTCCAAATTAGGCAAGATTTGAGTCTAATTTTGTGTTTGTAGTTTGAGGTTCTTGGCCCTAGTGCTGACTACCAGCCCCGAGCCCAGCTAAAAAAGCCCAGTTCTTTATTTGAAGAGACACTGAGGCTACACTTGGATTTTATCCCACATTGCAAAGGTCATTGGTGCCTAGATTAGGTAGAACCCACATCCCTCGATTTATCTGGTTTCTATTTTAGTCCTTTAGTGAACCAAACATAGCTATCTTGGAATCTGAATTTGTGGTGTTCGTGTGAGGGCTAGAGGTTGGTCACTGAGGAAATCTTCACAGAAGCATGGTTATCAGGCCTGGAGGCCTGACCTTTGCTGGTTTAGCTATACTATGTATACTGGAACACACACACTTTGGGGTACATATTGTCAGAAAGGCAAAACTGAACCATGATGAAATGAATGAAACATATAATCTAGTGTGCGACTTCAGTGTACAGTAAAGGTTAAAAGGACAAGAGAAATAGTAGGAAAGCTACAGCTGTGGGTGTGTGTGTGGGTGGAGTTGTGAACACACTAGACTGAGAACCTCTGCCAAAGCACGGAGGGCAGAAGGTCTAGGCATGCTTGAGGAGCAGCGAGGGGACCAATGGAGAGGGTTCAAGCTGAAGAATGGGAAATCACATCGGCAAGGTGATCTGCAGAGGCCTTCATAACCCCTGAAAACAGGCCGGGATTTAGCCAGTGGTTTAAGTGCCTACCTGGCAAGCATGAGGTCATGAGTTCGATTCCCCGGTACCAAAAAAAAAAAAAAAAAATCACATAACCCCTGAAGACTTTGGGTATTATTGAATGAACGATACCTGCTAATAATAGTTTCAGGGTGAGAAGACAAAATCTCCCCACCTCTGCTCTGGCTACTTTTTCATGTTCCTGAAGGCAGTCTTATCCCAGAGAGCCTTCAGCTCCTCTGAGAAACTCCATTTCATGGTGTGGTCAGAACAACTGATGGTGGCTTTGAAAGCCACACAGAGAATGGAAAATTATGTGTGCTGCCTAAAGATTAATAAATATGGCCCTACCATTTAATAGATGCAAAAAGGTCAGTGCCAAAAGTTATAGATCAATAAATGTAATATCGATTGAGGGCAAGATTATTAGACAAACAATTAAAAAGATGATTGGTGAGCACTTACAAAGGGAAGTAAAGATTGCTCAGCCTCTGAGTTGATTCAGGAAAAACAAATCAATCACTCCCAGCTCAGCTCATTTCCTTTGACAGGTAGAATGGACAGGTAGATGAGGAGAACGTTACACCCATAGCATTTGGAGTTGGACAAAACATTCTCTTAATACTCCTGGGACAATATGGAGAAAATACAGGGTGAGTAAAGGGAAACTTAGACAGACTCTTAACTGGTTAAGTGGTTCACTACACACAAAAGGATTGTGTTTTAATGTCACCAGATCAGATTTCCAAATTTCACAATGCTGGTAAAGTCTTTTATTTGAATTTCAAAATGTAACAGTACAAGTGCAGGATGGGAGAGAGTAGCCTATGGGGTTTTAGAGTAAATGAAACCTCATCATGAGTTATGAGTTGCTACAAGAGGACCATATTAGCCATAGCCATGAGCCATATTAATAAGAGGTATCATTCAGAATAAAGGATGTGGCCACCTGTGATGCTCGGCACAAGTCAGACTACACTTGCTGCTCTCTGTTCAGTGATGAGTGCCAGACTTCGAGGGAGATGTTAACAAAAGCATACCCAGAGGGCTGGGGATTTAGCTCAGTGGCTTAAGCGCCTGCCTGGCAAGCTCAAGGTCGTGAGTTCGATCCCCAGTACAAAAAAAAAAGCATACCCGGAGAAGAATGGGTTCCAGTGCCGAAACTGGAGAGATGTGTCTACTGTTGCCAAATCATTACCAGGCCCATGGGGGAGATAAAGCTGTGGATTTGTTCTATGTGATTCCAAAGGCTTTGAGACTTAATGGATGGAAGTTATAGGAAAACAGATTTAGGTTCAATATAAGGAAGTTGCTCTTTTTCCTTTCTTTTTTATAATAAAAAATTGTAATAAAAGTTTCAGCTCATGCTTCCAGCCTCTTGAATTCCTTTAAAATTTATTACCAACAGTTTCAAAAATAGAGAGGAAAAATTATCCTATGGCTAGGAGTATAGCTTAGTGGGAGAGTGGTGGCCTAGTATGTATGAGGCCCAGGGTTCAATACTCATTACTTCAGAAAAAAGACAACAAAAATGTTCTAAGGCCAGCATAATAACATAAGCATTTTACTGTATCTAGAAAGAACTTTCAAAATACGAGTGGCATTCTGCAATTACAGTGCACTGCCCTACTGTATTGCCCAGAGATGGTCAAGTAATGACTGGACAACCACTCTATGCGGGTGATAAAAGGTGATGGAAGTGGCTGATAAAGGCCTAAACCAGCTGACCTCCAGGATTACTGAAATTCTGATACTCAAGTGGTAAGGTCTCAGTGGTAAAGTACTCAAGAAAATATTTCTGGAGCAGAGGTGGAGGGAGGAGCTGGAGGAGGAGAGATTGGAAGCAGAGATAATAACTTGTTAAGATGTACCTGCTCAGCCAGGCCTGGTGGCACATGCCTACAATTCCAGCACTTGGGAGGCTGAGGCACAGGAATTACTGAGAGTTCGAGGCCAGTCTGGGGTACATAGTGACTCCAAGGCCAGCCTGAACTACATAGCAAGACCCTGCCTGCCTCAAAAAGAAAAAAGATGTACCTGCTCTAAGGCTACAGTGTTTTCACCTCCATTTTTCCCCACCTGCATTTCAAAATTATAGTCTGAGGAGCAGCCTTGCTAGTTGCCTAGCTTCCCTCCCTTATGATCTGATGTTTGATTCCCTTGTGCATCCTCTTGGAATCTCTTCATTATGTAGATAACTTGCCTCTGCTTGAGTATCTCCAATGATGGAAAGATCTCGTCCTCTCAATGCATACTGGATCACCTCACACCTATGAAGCTCCTCCTTAAGTTGAGTAAAAATCAGTTTTCCCATGGCATCCGCACTTTGCTCTTCACAATGTCCTCTTATGAAGAAAACAAGATAAATCTTTCTATATATTTGAAACCTGCATCTTGATCCACCACCTATGCATCCCTTCTCTAGGTTAAATAGCTCCAGCAGTTTGTGTATGCTGATTTTTAACTCTTCTCACACTACTGGTCTCTGTACTTGCTCCAGGTTGCTAACATCCCTGTTTGTGTGTAGTGTTCAAGGCTGAAGGCAGTCCTCCGTTGTGGTCTAATGAAAGGAACAGAAGGCAAAACTAGAATCTCCCTTGTTCTAGACCTGAATGCATTAGCATGTGGAGCAGCTAGTGTCAAAACAAATAAGCTCACTGTCACCTCAAACACCTGGACCTTTTCACATACATTGTCAGAAAGTCTCATCTTTTTTAACTAGCACTTAAGCATTAGGCTTTGACAAACTCACCTCTGAACGTTTACATTTCAGTTCTCTTCTTCACTATGGCATTTGGGGATCTTTCTGAAGCCAGTTTCACATCATCTTTGTTTTCATTAAGTCATTAACTAAGCTATTGGGTGAGCCAAGACCCACCCTCCAGGATGACAAAGATCCATTAGTCACCAGCTGTAAATGCACCTTACTGTCCTGCCTCACACCATATTTCCCCCTCTTATCCACAAGGATATCTTACACCAGACATTCTTAAATACAGTTGCATTCTGAAATCCTCTTTGGAAACAGCAGTGGGAAGCAGAAGGGAGCGCAGATAAAGGGGAGTTTGGCCTTTAGTTTTTCTCCTTCCTTTGTGGTCACCAGGATGAGCCCTCACAGATTTGGTCTCCAAGAAGGAAGTCCAGACAACAGCTCAGGTATAGAAAGTTGAAAGAACCTGCATTCAGACCCATTTTCGATTCTTAGCAGCTCTAGGTCTCTGGAGAAGTTACTTAACTTGTTCGAATCTCTTTATCCATAAAATGGCAGTGATAATACCTACATCACAGGGTTATTAGATTTAAATGAAAAAGTGTATGTGACTGTGCTTTGTAAACTGTAAATGCTATATAATATTACTGTGATGATTTACGGGACACTTGCTGTGCTCATCAGAATATAGTATAAAAGATAAATAAACCAGGTATAGTGGCACATGCCTGTAATCTCAGCCCTCTGAGTGGCTGAGGTAGAAGGATCTCAAATTCAAGCCCATCTTGGGTAATTTAGAAGCTTAGTTGTGAGATCCTGCTTCAAAATTTTAAAAAAATGGGGATTTAGCTCAGTGCTAAGACCCTGGATTCAATCCCCAGTTTTAAAAAAAAGATAAGACAAGAAATGGTGCTTGGTTATAATCTCAACACTCAGGAAGCTGAGGTAAGAGAATCACTGAGAATTTGAAGCCAGCCTGGGCTACAAAGTGAGTTCAAGGCCAGCCTGAACTACATAGTGAAACCTTGTCTCAAAAAAAAGAAAGAAAGAACAAAAAGAAAAAAAAAGGTCCTTGGCCTTGGGGAGCTCATAATTTTATAAGGGAGATATGTTCACAAATAGCCATAATATAAAGTAGAAGGCAAACAGCACACTTTGGTATAGTCATTCAAAAGAACAGGTGGTCCCTCAGACTGGGGGACACCAAAACAGCTTCTTGGAGTCTGATCTGTGCTCCCAACATATGAGACAGCTTTGACAAATAGAAATGACTGACAGAAGAAAGCATCCCAGGTAGAAGATTCTAGGAATGGGAGTTAATGGAGCACACTGAAGGGCTGGCAAACATCTCACTGGAAGAGGCAATGAGGCTGGCAGCTATATCACATCAGTTTTAGACAAGGTCACACCCGGAATGTCTATAACAGAGCAGCCAGCCAACAGAGGGGGGGCGCAGAATTTGAGCAGAACCTCCTAGGCCTCATGTCTGTATTTTTCAAATGACTGCCTTGAAGAAAAACAACTCTTCAGGTGGAGGTATCTAGAAAGGCTCCAAGAAAATTACCTTTTTCTTTATCTGAAGTTGAAAAATACGTCTCTAGGAAAGACAAAGACTAAGGCCATATTTAAATCCTAGGAATACGCAACTGGAAGTGGCTCAGGATTAAGGATTTAAGAGTCTTAATTGAAGGAGTGTTATCCACCATATCTGAAAGACTTCTTATTTTTCAATTCCATGACCAGGAGGGGAGGGGAGGAAAATGGTTCAAGGGCTCTCAAGGTCCATTTCCAAATGGGTTATGATTTGGCGCCACCTGGTGTCCAAAACAGAATATAGTGGACACCTTTCCCCAACTTCCTAAATTTGGAGCTTTGTGCTGCACCCAGGGATGGGACCAACTTCCTCCCAGTAGGGTAAAGCCAGCTATTCAGAAGCCTTCTGGGGTCTACATAATGGAAAAGAAAACAGAGAGAGGGAAAGTGCTGCTCCAGGCCTCATGGCATTCTTCCTGTATTGTCAAGGTTTCTACTTCCCTCCGGAGGACTACAGGATTAGGTTTTGCACATCTCCCTCCTTGCTCATATGTGTTCTTTTGCCGTGCCTTGAGTACCAATGATACAGGATCTTCCTCTCCGATTTATTGATTTATTTAACAGTGCTGAGAATGGAACCCAGGCCATTTTCAAGCTTCAATAATAGATGGTTTCTCTTGTACAAGAAATCTAAAACATTAGTAAAGAGCAAAATAAAAGATAGTAGAAAGTAGGGCCAGGCATGGTGGCCCATGTCTGTAATCCCAACATTCAAGACACCGAGGCAAGACAATTTCAATGAGTTTGAGGCCAGCGTGAGCTACATAGAGAGACCCTGTCTCAAAAAAAAAATTCTGAAACTGGCCATGGTGGTACACACTTGTGATCTCAGAATGCTGAAGCAGGCACATCCTGAGTTCCAAATCAGCTTGGACAACACATTGAGACCCTGTCTCAAAAAAAAAAGAAAAGAAAAGAAAACAAGAACTGGAATGGTTTGAAGATGCCTCCTAATGGGATAGTAGTAAAGGGCAGATTGAGGGGATGGCTTGTAAAGGTAAATCTCTCTGCCACACTGTACTCCTAGGTACCACTGAAGTCTGAATTATCATGCCCCACTCTCCCAGACAAAGACTATTTAGCTTGTTGGCATGTGTGTGAATCCCAGGACAGGTCTGGCTCTCAGGTTGGAGTACAGGTCCCAGGGGAGCCTGCAAATGACAGGAGAATAAAAGAAAGCAATCATCAGTTAGATTAAATTGCTTCAATTCTTGGATTACTACTTTTATATACTCCTATTCTTCCCAGGTCCCTACATAAAGGAGTACAGAAGTAGATCCCTCCTAACTATACTGGCGAAGTAGTGAACAAATTCCTGTGTATCCTTTATTTAACAGGAGGTTAAAATTTTTCAAAAGTAACATTTGCAAGGAAAATAATGGGTAGGATAGCAACCAAATAACTTGAAAATAAATGGGTTTATGAAGCTCGCCTTTCTTATAAGTCAACTGAAGTTCAGTCTTGAAAAACTTATATGATTCAATGTTAACTGGCATCTAAAGCCCCCCCCCCGGGGTCTTTTTGAGACAGGGTCTCTCTCTATGCAGTTCAGGCTGGCCTTGAGCTCACTTTGTAGCCTAGGCTGGTCTCAAACTCACAAGGATCCTCCTGCCTCAGCCTCCCGAGTGCTGGGATTATAGGCATGAGCTACCACGCCCGGCTCTAACAGGCCCCCCCCATTTGTTTTTTGCTAAGGTAGCCTTTCCAAACTGATGAGAGGTCAGATATTAGACCAGGTTGCCTAGAACCAAGCCCAGTATAGATCTTTTGAGATTTGCAGTGCCTAGCAAAATCAACTTCCCTTATGGTTCTCCAGTGCTGAGGTCCTAGTGGACCTGGCCTTACTCCCTCAAGCTTCCTAAGGAAGAAGAGTTCCAGAGAAAATCCACCCCATCACACACTCATGGCATGTTTAGGACACAGGTTCTGACTAATACAAATATGTTTTAAGACTGTAACTGGAAAAATACAGTCCACCAAAAAAGATGTATACACACTTCAGGAAAAGAAAAATCTGTATAGGCCTGGTGTGATGGTGCACCCCTGTAATTCCAACACTCTGGAGGCTGAGGCAGGATTGCTGCAAGTTCAAAGCCAAGCCTGAGATACAATAAGTTCAAGGGCAGCCTGAACTATATGGTGAAACCCTGTCTCAAAAAGACCGAAGAAAAAGAAGGAGAAGAAGAAGAAGAAGAAGAAGAAGAAGAAGAAGAAGAAGAAGAAGAAGAAGAAGAAGAAAACTCGTTTACATATTTTTATACTAAATTTATTGAGACACAAGATTAATACAAATTACCTTTGCCCTCTACAAGAGCTGCTCAAAGTGGCGGCAATTAGCTTCCAGAGATTTATTAGTAAGGCAGCCTGCTGTTTGGGTAACCTTGGTCATTGAGATAGCCACACATACATTTTCGATTTCTCCTTTAAGGGCTGAAGTGTAGTGGGCACTCTGTGATATATGACATCCTCTATGGTATCAAGAGTAACGCCATCTGTTGAAAAATAATCATACTATTTTTCTTTTCCTAAAGCATGTACTTTTTTTTCTTTTTTGCAGACTATGTATTTGGAATCAAGACAGCTTCCTAAGACCTGGTCCTGCGGTGGCCATTCCTACTTTACTCTTCCTAGTATTTCATTTTAATCCCTAAAGTAGCCACGTGACCTTGATGGCAAACGCCATTTTCCCAGCTGGCCAGCCTGAGGTACATCAGAGTAGTATGATGATTAGCTCCGTCTTTTCCGATTTCAAAGGTTTTGGACCGCCTCCCAAGACCGCTTTTCCGGTCTAAGAGGCCCAGAAGGCTCGCAGGTTATTTGCGGAACATATGTGATTGACAGGACCTGTGTCTAATGAGCGCTCCTCTCTTTCCTAGCTCTGCTTCCCAATTCCGCTCCTTTCCGGGTGGCTTTTTGATGACTCATCCCTGAAATTCCTCGCAGGGTGGCTTGCCTCGGCCCCGCCCGTCCTTCCTACTTTCACTCTCTCAATTGTCCCTCTGCCTCCGCCTCAGGGGAATGGTTTTTGTGTGCGTGTGAAAGCCGATTTTACATTGTACTTTAAACAAACAGAAGGAAGAACACAATTTCCGCACAGGAAAGAGGAGGCTCGTTTCCTTTTAAGGAGCTTACTCCCTCGCTTTCGCTGGAGCTTCCTCTTCCCCGCGCCAGGGCGGGAGAGGAAGGAGCGGCTGCGGGGCCTCCGCCTCCGCCTCCAGGTCCAGCGCCCCGCAGACTACAGCGACTCCGCTGCAAATGCCAGCCTCCGCGAGAGGTCGGGTTAGGGCTGTGAGGTCGCAAACGGAGCTGGCCTGCACCAAGACTTCTCCAGTAGGTGAACAAATGGGCTTCTGCCCTGCCGTGGGGCCCTAGCCAAGCCCTACTCCTGCACGCTCACGGCACGTTTTCCTGGATTAGGTTAGTTGAAGCAGGAAGATTTAGAATAGGAAGTTGGCAAAGAATTAGCTAAATTTGTCCCCTTTTGGCTGCCTCTTGCAGTTGTTGCTCTGTTGTGTTCTCACAATCATGACTTCTCTGCTGTCTCTTACCACACAAAGCATGACACTGAAAACTGGTTTGACCTTGGTTTAACATTGCCTTATATAAGACATTGTATAGTGAGTGCACAATAAAATACCTCTCCCTCAAGTCTGTATCATATCAAAGGCTAGATGTTCAGGGCCAACTGCTCTCATGCTGTATGCTGTATTAATTTATGAGGGAGCATTTGCACTTTGGTATTGATTGTGTGTGTCTTCAGAAGAGAGTAATTTGTGGCTTGAGGAAACCAAGTGCTGAAACCATAGGTATCTTCTTTCCTATTCCTCAAGCCAGCTCCCTTGGAGCCCCTTGGAGGACCCTTGGCTAAGTCCCATCCACAGCTCGTTTGCATTGGTTTGCATTGTCTAGGCTTGCCCCTCTGGCCTCTTGGAGGAATGTAGCCAAGGAAGAACCGGAAAGAGGCTGCGTGCTTTCTGCCCCTCCTGAGGTGAAGAGTAAGTGGAGACACAAAGCCTACCCACTGTCCAGCTTCTGCTTCTAGCTACGTGCCTTCATCTTAAACACAAAACCTTTCTGTAGCATTTCGCTGTCCATGGCCATAGTCTTTGTCCTGACAATCAGAGAAAAAGGCTGAGTGATACCAAAAATGCAGAAAGCACACACGTGGCGGGGGGTGGGGGATGAAGGTGGGGTGTAGTATGTAAAATGTTATCCAAAAATTGCGCACTAGTCACACATCCAGGGATGAGTGCAGTTGAGGGCTAAGGTAACCAGAGTAAACTGCATGAGCTGTGTCACAAATAGGGAGGGGGAAATTGTGAGACTTTAAGATCTCTAAGCAGATTGGGACCAGGGAAGCCTTTGGCTCCCAGCTGCAAAAGGATTCCTAGAGGAGGTGGGATTTGAGAAATAACTGAGTGATAGAACCGAATGGCCGTAAGATACTTGCTTCCCAAGGCAGGTGTGGGATTTGCAGGTGGAGTCCACTTTGATTAGGAAGCTGAATAACCAGAGATTGTTACTCCTTCTCTTTCTCTCATAACACATATGTGTTAAACACCAATTCTATTCTAGATACTGGAAATGTAAAAATAATGATAGCAAATAGTTATTGGATATTTACTATGTAAGCACATTACAGACAGTCCTCAGTTCACAATGGTTCAATGTAAGGATGTTTGACAATCAAGTAGTATGTCATCTTTTTCTTTCCTTTTTTTTTTGTACCAGGGATCAAACTCAAGACCTCACACTTGCCAAGGCAGGTGCTTTTGCCACTGAGCCAAAGCCCCTCTTTCCTTCTTTTTAAGACAGGATCTTGCTACATAGTTCAGGCTGGCCTTGAAGTCACTATTTATCCAAGGCTGGCCTCAAACACCAATCCTCCTGCGTCCACCTCCCAAGTGCTGGGATTACAGGTGTGCACCACATGCTGGGTGACAATCCAATAGTGTGAAAACAATATACACTCAGCAGAAACTATACTTTGAAGTTTGACTTTTTCCTTTGTGACTTCTTGTGGTGCAATATTGTCTCAGGATGCTGATGCTCTCAATCAGTCAGCCACATGGTCACCAGAAGAAACAGCCAAGACCCTCAATGTAATAATCAATGATGTTGCACTCGGGAGGCTGAGGCAGGGGTGTCGTTGTGAGTTCCAGACTAGCCTGGCCTACAAAGTGAGCTCAAGGCCAGCCTGAACTGCATAGTGAGATGCTGTCTCAAAAAGACAAAAAAATCAATAATGTTTGGTAGGTTAGGTATATTAAATATATTTTTTCAGATACAGTCTCAATATGTAGCCCATGCTGGCCTCGAACTCTCAGTGATCCTCCTGCCTCAGCCTCCCAAGTGCTGGGATTACACGTGTGTGCCACCATGCCCTGCTCTTGTTTCCAGTTTATGCTAAATTTATCAGGATGTAACCTATTTGCACTTCAAGGAGCATCTAATTTAAATCTCACAGTGGGACTGGGTGTGTGGCTCAGTGGTAAAGTACTTGCCTAGCACACATGAGGCCTTGAGTTTCCATTTCCAGTACAACAACAAAAGTCAATCAATCTCAAAGCAATTTTACAATGTTATTGTCATGCTGGTTTTGCAGATGGGCCAACTGTGGTTCTAAAAGATAAAGTGATGTGCCCAAGGGGCCAGGGATTTAGCTCAGTGGCATAAGTGCCTGCCCTGCAAGCGTGTGGTTGTGAGTTCGATTCCCAGTACCAAAAAAAAAAAAAGTGACATGCCCAAGATCACACAGGTGGCTATAAGTGAAAGAGTTGGGCTTCAAATCTTGGCTGCAAGAGTCTAGAACCCATGAATTGAATTAGAATGCTCTATCCAGTCTTCTATTGGAAAACTCGAGAAATAGGACTCATTGGTAGCAGGGAAAATTAGAACAGGGAGTGTTAGGACTTTACAAGTAAATAAATGAGCCAGGGAAAGGCAAAAGATCCCCAAGGTAGTGACAGAGCCCTAGCTGGATAGATAAGATAGGTAGATCAAGCATCTGGGTAGCCAGGCTGCAGCATAAACAAAGAGGAAACTCAGATGGGCAGGTGGTTGGCCACCCAAGTGCTGGCAGCCAGTGACAGAGATCCTGCCATGAATCCTGGGATCCCAGAGCAGGATGCCAGGTTTCAAAAGGTCTGGCAAGACTGAGCTCTATTCCTATGGAGATTGAGATGCCAGAGAAGGCACCAAGGCAAGACTTGAGGGTGGGCACCAGAAGAATAAAGCAAGGGCTCTCATTCAACAAAGCAGCAAACAGCCTAGTTATTAGAACTGAAGACCAGCTCCATTCATTCCCTTTCCATCTGTTCATTTGGTTTTGTGTTTTGAGACAGAGTCTCATTTTGTAGTTCAGGCTGTCCTTGAACTCACTATGTAGCCCAGGATGACCTCAAACCCAAGGCAGTCCTCCTGTGTCAGCCTCCTGAGTGCTATAATTACAGGTGTGCACCACCATGTCTGGCTCTTCCATTTGTTCTTTCAACAATTTTTTGACTCTTGCCGTGTTTCAAGGATTAGTCTAGGCTCTGGTATAAGATAGTACACTAAAATGTGTTATATACATGTAGTAACTTCCCACAATGAATGTAGTCATTATGTACTGCAAACATGTGCTAATAAAAATTTTAATTTTTTTTAAAAGCCACAGTCCAAATTATTTCAAAGAAAACAAGAGACATTATGGTAGCCACTGTTGATTTCCTGTTGTCTTTTTCTGAAATCCTGTGTTATTTGCATTGTTTTACTCTGCTCTAATCTGTTTTGTTTTGCTTTTATTCTCTTTTTTAAAAAAAGCATGGCCAATTCGGAAAGCAGGCCTGTAAAACAAATATGTGCAATACTGTTTCATATGTTCTTATTAGAGGCACAGAATGTGTGGCGTGGCAGTGAGGGAAACTAACTTTTCTTGAGAGAGTTCTCAAACAATACTATAGTAATACCTTAGTTCATGAACTTCATTTGTTCTACAATTCTTAATTTTTTTAAAATAATTTTATTTAAAGAGAAAAAAAACAAAACAAAACAGAATAAAGGGTAGCAACAATACAGTATTCCAAAGAAAAAGGAAAAGAACAACAACAAAAAAACCTAAAAAAATTATTGCTTGACAAATTACATACTGACTTCTTGGAAATAGTTGTTCAATTTACAAAGTTAAAACATGTAAAGTAGACATTCAAACAGTGAGACTGTCAACAGTTCTGCTCCACAATCTGACAAAAACAGCGATATGGTCATCCATCTTACCCATGCAAATA